>JAJJWW010016700.1:0-48022 GCA_023531295.1 Papaver armeniacum
GAATCTATTTTCTTCTACTCATCTCAAACCATTTGAGCACCAGGAACAACTCTCCTTGATAAATCTCACAACTGCTGCAAACATAGCTAGCACCAGTTTTGCCATTATCTGCACCTCCAATTCCTCAATTTCAACATCAACAGCATAAACCCATCTTCTCTTCTTCTCAAACTCTTTCAGTTCTTCATTATAAACTCAGAACTTTAATTGCTTCACACAACCACACAATTACCACCAACCCAGAACTGACCATCACCTGTGACCTAAGCATACATCTAACATTAATTAACTTTAGCCCTAAAGCAGATCCCTGCAACCTCCAAGCTTAGCACTACCAATGCTATCACAGCCAACACTGCAAACCAAATCCACCAGTGCCTAGCCATTTCTGCAACTCCATTGCTACCTGCAATTCCTCAACTTCGAGAATCAATGGCAGAACTCAATAACTCGACTCCTCTCGAGCTCCATATGGCTGCAATCGACCATCATCACACACAGCAAAAACCATTCCATCTTCTCGTTGACTGCATCTCTTCTCTGACCTTCGAGCATCAACCAATCAACACAAGGTTTCAATTGCAGACCACCAGTTCCAATGTCACAGCCTATACTCCATATCCCCATTCTTCTCCTTTGCATTGTAGCTCAACACAAATTCCATCTGCAGTTCCTTGCCTGCACCAAATCCACCACTACCAGATTCATCTCAAAGCCATCTTTGAGTCATCCATCCATACTGCTAACATTTCAAACACCAGTGCCATATCATACCAGCTCACATCTACAATTTCAACCACTTTGCAGCTTCAATAATAACATTTTAGCTCAACCATCATCTGGAATCAGTCCATTCTTCCCAATGGCAATAGCTGCAACTCACCCAGCTCCCAGTCACCAACTCATCTCTGTTCTTCAACCAAAACCCTTGTATCTTCGTTTTCTTCAGTGTACTCCCATGAATCGACAACAACCCCCAAATCGAGGAAAGCCCTAATTTCTTCTCCTGATGCTTCAATTGATAGTAACAGCAGCAACATCTTCTTTATCTTCTTCTAATCACAGCAAGATCTCGTTCGTCTCTTCTTTTAATCATCTTCTCGATCTCTAATTCTATCTTTGAATTTCTCTGCGTCTGCAACTCTCACAGCGCATCTGAAGTTGAGAATGAAATGATTGAGAAGAGAAAAACACTTCTCTTGTTGGTCTTGGTAATGATGGAAATTTCTACAGGCACCCCACTTACGATATGGGCCACCACAGTGATACTTGGCTTGTCAGTTTCGCGGAACCGACTGCCTATTCACTCCTTGCTGTGCATATTCTTAGCCGACTCCAAGTATCACCCGCTTGTGAGATGGTTTCTCCTTCTTTTGCTCATAATGACTCCATTTTACCTAATGAACTCAAAAGCAAACATGAGAGATGCAATTCACAAGGATAATAGCAAAGAAAGCATAAACTATAGATATAAATGAAGGTGTTTATGACACCTATCAATCGGCAGAGGTGACATTGCAACTTGGCCCACGGAACGGGCACTGGTTGGCTAGGAAAGGTAGATGTCATGGCTACCTTGGAATGGTGGATGGCGCGGCTACCTTGGAATGGTGGATGGCGCGGCTACCTTGGAATGTGGATGGCGCGGATACCTTGGGATGGAAGATGGGCGTGCCTAGCTTAGAGTGGCAGATGGGAACGGCTAGCTTGGCGTGGCGGATGGCGCTGATGGATTTGTCCGTGGAGATTAGCGTCGTGGAACTTCAACACCGCAGGCGCAGCTGCTTTCTTTTGTGCATGTCCCAAAAGGGAAACCCTTATCTAGTTGAACTCCAAAACACCATGCCTATAAAAGGCGTTATCCATCTTCCTTACTTTCGTATTGTTGGCTTTTTTTTCCACACCTTGGTGCTAGCGGCAAAGACTTGGACCAGCGGAGAGAACATCAGCAAAAGTAGGTGAGCGTATTTTAGGTATGTTTCTTAACGTTTCTTCTTTTGTTTGATCTTTTGTGTTGGTGTAAACCCTAGCCATAGGCATGACCTCCATGAATTTGTAACAACACTTCAATATGAATAATTCTTCTTCGCTAATATTATTATATTAGCGTTAATCACAACGAAAACAATCATCATGTTAGGTAAGCATGTACGTGTGGACAACGCCATCTGTTCCCTTTTCCATGAAAACTAGCTGTGGGGTTTCCTTTTGTTCGTGAGCATAACTCCCGCGGAAAAACGTGATATGACTGAGAGCATACTTCCCGCGGCCTTGTACGATTTCGGCCAAAAACATATTCCTCACGATGTTGTCGGGTTTTGACTAAGTGCATATTTTCCCGCGACATCACATATATATCTCGTTGAGCAAGCATCAGTCCCCATTCTTTTCTTCTTCTTTTTTGACGTGAGTGCTATAAAATGCGGCCAAAGGGGAAATTTCCGTTGAAAATGTGTCGTTGACTTTATGATTTCCTTCAAAGTAGTAATTTTTCTATTTTGCTTCGTTGTAGTTACTTCAAAAGCATAAGGAATTTTGTTAAGATGTCACCTAAAAGCAGTTCTGCCGTCGCATAAAGAAATGTTAACAACTCCAAGCCAAACACAGGTGATGAGTTCTTTACGAAATATGCTACAATTACAAGGACCCATCCCAAATTCGTGGAAACTCTTCTGACTGATTCAGAGAATGATGGAGAAGTCCAATCAGTCTGCCCAGGGCGTATAATGAGGTTTTGTCTTCAGAAAAAGAGTACTCGGCTTATCCAATTTACTTCAAAATCTGTCATAGTCCATTGCGCTCTTATGATAAGTGGATGAAATTTATGATGAGCAGCGACCACGTAAAGGCCAACTTAATTAAGGGCAAATCATGCATGCTGTCATGGCGTCTGCGGCACTTCAAATTAGAAAATACATTGCAGGCTTGATTACTTTCATCTCCAGATGGTGTCCGGAAACTCACATGGCTATATTTAGATGGGGTGAGATAACTATTTTTTTAGAAAACGTAGCCGTTCTGTTGAATCTTCCAATAATTGGGAAACTTGATGTTGTCTTGTCTGAGGAAGAAGAAGAAATACACGCCACTTTGGTCACAAAAGCAGCGAGATATGTTCGAAAGAATTATGAGGAAAAGTGATTCTATAATAGGTGGGTGTCTGAGTGGTTCCCTGATGAGCCGGAGTCGGATCAAGTGTTGGATGATACACTTCATGTTGCTGTATTCTTAATTCTGTGGCTATCTAGAGATGTTTTTGATGATGGCTCTGGCAAGAAGGAGATAAGACAGAGGCTCATCAAATTTGCTATCAAACTAGCGAAAGGCGTTGCTCTTCCCATCGGCAGTTTGTTTCTTGGCTCTTTGTACACTCATCTGGAACACTTAGTAGCAGACATGTACGTCTCTAATGGGTATATGAAAGTAGACGCTTGTATATCCACATCGCCTTTCTTCAAGCATGGTTGTGGGAGCATTTCAAGAATTACGCTCCTAACCCGAGAACCTCATTTCCTGATGCATATGGCGGTTCTAGGATACTTCGTTAGTTGGAGAGGCGTCCAAGACCTGGTTCAAAGCTCATTATTTTTCTTGACAACGCACATGCGGTTAAATTTCATCCTTGGGCTCCATTCCACGCCTCCATGGTTCAGCCAGACACTTTTTCTTTCGTACCGAAGGTGATATTGCGTTCTGCTGACGGGGAATATGATCATTGGAGAAACTGTGTTCTTGCGAACCTGCATACCTGGGTACGTGCCATCTTTTTTCAGAGGATCTTGTGGAGTAGTCCCTTACAACATTGACAGGGCTGCTTGACATATGGGCTTTGATCAAGGAGTCCAATTCCGTCGCCCGCTGACATCTCCAGATGAATCGTTACCCGTTATTCTTGATTACAGCGTCTTTGCACCGGATAAAGTCTTCCCTTCTTGCTCTTAGAACGAAAACCTGTGACAACTCCCAAATATAACATCTTCTGGCAAGATGAGTTCCTCGCCATTCATCAGTTTGTGCAGGATGTTGTGACAAAGCCACGTGAAAAACCTTCCTCTGCGGTTCTGGCAAAGCATAAATTGTTGAAACAACTTCCTTCGGGCAAGCGAAAATCCTCTAGCTCGGATGCGGACAGTCCCCGAAAAAGGAGCAAAGGTCGAAAAATCGTGCAGGTGGATTCCAAACGGATTCGACGGCTCTTGTGACTTTCAGTTCTTCCAACATGCAAGTATGTATGGTTTTCTTACTGCTTTGGTTGATTACATAAATATTTTGAATTGTCGCCACTGAAGATTTCTTCCCTTTTTTGACCCAGGGTCTTAACAAGGTAAACTCCTTCACCAGGCTTGCACATGGCCAGAAAAGGGGGCCTTCTGAAGAAAAATTTGGCGATACTGAGCCCCTTAACAGTGAAGAGGGAGATGAAGAAGAAGAAATTACAGGATCCGACGATGATAGGAAAATTACTTCAGAGCGTAGCGGTGAGTCTTCTTCCAGTCCCAGTGGGCCCACAGATGAGTCGGTGAGTCTTCCACACGTTTTCCTCTTGGACTATTTACTTATACCGAATAAATATTCAATTGGTGGTATTTACAGGAAGAGGTTGCTTCTGAAAATAACTCTGAGATGGAGATCCACGACAATAAAGATGTAACAGTGTTTCCAATAATGGGAGTCGTACCCGCTGGTAATCTGGAGATGAAGGTTGATCATCATGAAGATGTTGTTGTGTCTCTAATGGCGGAAAATGTTGTCATGATGACGGGCGTGATTGTTCCCAAAGAATCTTTGCTAGTCGCACATCCAGCCGCAGGTGTCGTTTTCAATCCTCCATTTGAGGCTCCTTTTGAGGGTCATGTGTTGATTGGAGGATTCAGCGTGCCAGTGAAGTATGCGGAGCTATATACCAAGATATGGAAAAGGTATGGGCACATCGCCACGACCAGGAATGTTGATAGTCGCTTTGCATTGGTTAAGCGCGTGGAGGAAACCTTATCTTCAATTCATGACATGTGCGGCGTGACTGGACACACTGTTTCTGGAGACGTAGTTAAAATCTGGGAATTCCATCGGGATATGTATGTAAACTTTGAGTTTAACGCCTCCGGGTTCTATGAGGGATTTTCCGAGATCCAAAGGCTGCAGGCTGAAGCGGTTGATGGTCCTTCCGCGGATTTGATTACTCAACATGAGGCAGAAGTCGAGAAGTTGTCCCAGGAGTTGAAGCTGAAGCAGACGTCTCTTCAAAGCAAGAAGGACATTTTCTACAAGAAGAACGATCCGTTGTTAGGCAATTTTCCTTGAATA
Source organism: Papaver armeniacum (assembly GCA_023531295.1). Taxonomy (NCBI): domain Eukaryota; kingdom Viridiplantae; phylum Streptophyta; class Magnoliopsida; order Ranunculales; family Papaveraceae; genus Papaver; species Papaver armeniacum. Next base: position 5,305 of record JAJJWW010016700.1, read on the forward strand.
CTTTTATTTTCTGGACTTCCTTTTCTTAGGTTTTTTTTTTTTTTGAAAGGCAAAAGAAACGCCTAGTTTATGGTTTGGTTTTCTGGTTTTTGGATTGATAGATGATTGCTTCTTACAAGAGTTTTTGGATTATTTTGGAATAATTGCCTTTTGATCAATCAATATGTCAAAATCTGACTTGCGAATGTAAGTAGCAAAATCCTTCGGGAAAATTGCGAAACCTTGAATGTTGTGTGAGAAAGGGAAAGATATGAAATCTTGGGATGATTGGGTTATTGGCTTTCATTGTAGATGTGAAAACCCAAACAATAGATCGTGTAAACATTGTCTGGCAAAACTTACTCTCTTTAGAGCCTTTCACCAATCCTAAATCTTTAGGGAGTAAATCCGAGTCTTTATGTGACGCCCTCCTTGCCGCGAAAAGTCCCCAGTCATTCTTTATTGTCCGTGAAACATCTTCATGTCGATCCGCGGTTGATGCTTGTCGTAGGTGCAATCAAATTAATCAATATTTCCACTCAATTAAAAATAATATAATGGAAGTCAAGTTCGTTCCCACGAGGAGCAAGAGATTCTAGTTGTAAAAATTGTCACGAAAGGGGGGTGTAAAAAGCAAAAGAAAGTAAATAAAGCAATTAAAATCGAAAGTTGAAAGCAATAAGAGAGACAAGATCAAGGAATCCTTCTTCGTTACGGAACCATGAATCAAGTTATGTTCTTTTCTATTTGTTATTAGTCACAAATTATCACCAACCGTAGGTAAAGCAGCTAGATCAGTGCTAAACCCCTAAATCCCTTATATCACCGGACACGGAAGTTCTCGACTACCGGATTATATTTACCAAACCACCTAGTAGTAGATCACTCTAGATGTAATTTAAATAAACGCATTAAGATTTATGAACTTATTAGGTTGATATTAGTAGTTAGACTCTTAGATCAAGGTCTACTTGCTAACGTTGTTTTCACACACAATTGCTCCACGGAATCCCTCAAGGTCTCGTGTTTGCTACTTATGTAAAAAGTCAAGAAGCGATTACTTATCTCTAACTTTCACTAGCTTTAGATTAAATCGACAAATCAATTTAGTTGGCCACCCAAACAATCTATCAATCAATCATGAATGTCATTAAGATCATTCCTATTAGTAAAAACAAACTATAATTATGTGAAAAACTTCAAGATAGAATTGAAAACAAAAACTCAAAACATAAATTAAGAACTAGGAATTCATCCTCAATCAATAAAATTAGCTACTCATGCTAAAGAGTTCACACAAAGAATAAGAAAAGAAAAGTGTTGTGTGTGTAGAGATGTGTGTAAAAGATGTAGAAAACTTCTCTATTTATAGGCTTCAATAATCTCCAACTCTTCCAAGGATTAGAATCCTTTTCCTTTTGCAATTCAATTTCCAAATCCAAGCTTTTCTCAACTCTTCCATCTTCTCTTTCCAAATTTGAGCCAAATTCTCCATCCAATTCCTAGTCCAAGTCTTCACACCCATGAGAGAAGTCCATAGAAAATTCTGGAATTTTTGCTTTCGGAAAAACTGGGATTGTGGCGGAATTTGACCAGGAATCCGTCACCGCCGGCCACCTGAAAATTTCTCCGTCGGTGAGGGAATATTAGTCCAAGATTGTGTTACCGTTAGGTCAAACTAATGATCAACCGTTAGTCAAGCGGGTCAAGGTATGGGTCACAAGTCGAACAGAAGTCAAGATTCGAGTTATTAACGGGCTGACTCGGCTAAGTTGCCATGGCATAAGCCATTGCTCTGGCCAGAGGCGTGTCACGCCTCGGCCATCATGGTGTGCCTTCTTCACTTTTGCGGCTTCGGTTTCATCTCATTCACCTATAATTTGACTAAGTATCATTTGCACAAAGACCTGATCCAGTCTTCTTTGTTGTCTCGGTACCAACACCACATTCCTTAGCCATCTTCTCAAACCACTCCGACCGCATTTGACACTTGACTCAACCTTTACAAACAATCATCACAAGCTACGGCTCCACCACGAGATCCATTATCGCCTGCAATAACTCGAACTGACTCAAACTCCATCTCAACTGCATTATAGTAACACAACCAAAAACAATGACTCATATCCCCCTCTCATCTTTAATTCAACTCGGCTGCCCATTACTAGCGAGTCTTACATACAACCAAAGATCACGCTGCCAACACCCATTCCGATCCTGAATATCACCACCGAGTTCCAAGCATACAACACTGATTTGAGCAATGTACTAATCATCCACCAATACCATCTAATCCTTCTGTGATTGCTTGCATACCCCGTTATTCCATCTAACTCGATGCAAAACCACGGAACCCATAGCCTCCAACCATTCATTACCATCTACACCTTCAGCAGCATCTCGGTTCTATTCTAAGTGCAAGCTGCAATTCATTAGCTATTACATTGCAGTCGCTTCTTGAATGCAATCCACGTCTCTCATGTTTTTGCACCAACAAAACCAACTAGAGAACCAGCAACATCTCCTCCTTGAAATGCACCCGCACTTTCCTTGAGCTTCACTTATTCTTCCCGTTACATTTCCACGACACTTTATTTACCACACACACCACCATGAGCATCTGTGTACAGCTCAGCCTAACAGATGTGCAGCTAAACCACCACAGACAACCAAAACCACCTCGAGCTTAATCTCAGGCACTCTACCTCTGTAATGCCCACCTGACTCAGTTACATGCCCGACTCTTCATTGCCTATCCATTGCTGCAGATTCAAACCCATATACCATCTGCTCTTCTCTGATCTCAATAGCTCTCACAACTTCAACCACCAGAACTAGTTGTTCTTTTCTTGTGAGCTCAACTTCCATCTATATTTCCATCTTCTCAACATCATTCTTCTCATGTGTAAAACACAAATACCTGATTCGAAGCACACAATTTCGAATCACACCCAACCTTCAATTATCCCCTATCATCTCAGATTTGAACAGCAACATCGAGTCTTGTTCTAGAAATTCGAACCCTAACATTCTTTATCGCTTTCACAACTCACAGCAGCTCACCACCAACCCATATGTAATATCATCTCAAACCTTTATCGAATCGATCCACAAACCCAATCTCGGAACCAATCTCAGATTCATTCAACAACGACACTTTATCATCAAACCCATCTTGATTCGGGAACCACTAGTTCTAATTTCAATCTGAATCTAACAGCAACAGAAATTCATCACCATCTTCTCCATCTTCACAGATCGAACAACAAAACCCATCTCAGATACCACCATCAGATCGAACCCATCTCAAACATCGGGGTCTTCTCAATTCCTGGACCGTCGGGAACAATTTACTTCTTCTTCTCTCGAGTCTCGACTGCTCTGAAAATTTCTCGATTTTAGTTTAACCAGCAGCAATGGCTGCTCTCTCTTTTCTTCCTCAATTTCATTTTCAGAAAGCAATACTCGATTTTAGGGTTGGAATGGGCAGGATGGTTACACCCCAAGGACAGTGACCACCCCAATTGGGTGCTCATAATAGGATGTCACTTCTGATAAGGGCTAGCCAGATGGCAGACCCTTAACCTTGATTAGTCTGTCTTTAAAACTTCCCAAAAAGGGTTACCCCTTAACATTAACTGAGATCCATATATCAATCTCCTGTAAAAAGACCTTTTTGCCCTTTTGGCTCAAATTGGGTGATTTCTTCCTCTTTTCCTCCGTGTGACTCCAAAGTAGCTATAAAACTCAAAACAAGCGTAAAATACATAATTTACAAGAAAAATAGCAAAGAAAGCATAAACTACTAGATAGTAAATTAGGTGTATTCTACACCTATCAAATTCCCCCACACTTAGACTTTGCTAGTCCTCGAGCAAATCAAACTAAAAACTTACAACTTCAAAGCGTTCAAGCGTCACAAGCATCCAAAGAGTTATGAGGACATAGAATTTCTGCATGCTAGTAATAAGAAGTTAGAAATACTAAAGAACATATTCTCATTCTTAAATGTTGAGTGAGAAATAACCACCCCATAATGAGAGAATGCATGTTTGAGAAACGATCAATAAGCATTTCGCCTCGATACGCCTCACCAAATAAGATTTTATGATAATCGCACTCAAAAAGACGGCTTTTATGGTTCTCACATGTGTGCAGGTAGGAATGAAGAGAGAATTCCGCAACACGTTGAATGGTGGGAAGGACAACTTCCGAAATATTTTGAAAAACCCACATCTTTTAATATTTTGAAAAACCATTTTTCTGACGATCTCTAAGAAAGGAAATCAACCATATATTATTGAGGATGAGATTACTTACTCACCTTCACATCCGATCGCCAATTATGATAACACCACTCTCACGGTATCCAATAGAAACGTCTTCCGCTCCTCGTCTTTAACTTCTTCGTCTTCGTCTTCGGTTTCAACTATTGATGATAAACTCTCGAATTTCATAAATCCTTAACAATTAATAACTCTTTTCCTTAAAAATCCTTGTCGCTTGAAACTTCCTTATAGATTTTCCTACCCCACGGCTTATAAAAACAAAACAAATATTTCTCTTGTTTATTTATTTATTTTTTTTTTTTCTTCTTTTTTTAACTTTTTATCTTTTTTTTTTTTTTTTTTTTTTTTTTTTTTTTTTTTTTTTTTTTTTTTGAAACAAGAGAAATAAAATACAAAAAATGAACCATGGCCATGGGAGAAGTATTTTACCGCTTGATTCTTCACAACTTGTATTGTCTTGAAATCATAAACTTCAAAAATTCTCACCTTTTAATTTTCTTCGCTTTCATGAATAAGTCTTCATACTTGAATATAAAATTACCTCATTGTATTGTAAGTCCTCAACATATATGTAAAAATCCGCCCTTTGTATGTTGCTTTACTTGTATTTGAAATTTGCTCTTTTTCTCGTTCCGTTGCTTGTAAACCTTAAACTTTTCCAACTTTCCTTGTAAATTTTGATGTCGCTCCTTGTTGATGATGAGAGTGTTTCTATGGATCCGTTGTTGTCGCGAGAGAGAATGGTGCTAACTGCAAATCGAACTACAAGAAGGAAGCTTTCATCCATGGACGTCACCCTCATGATTGACAAAATTAGCACTCAAGAGATCAAGAGTAGTGCTTCTATTGGTGGGAGGTTGGGTAGCTCACCATTCTACCCGTAATTAACGTACGGTGACACACACTCAAAAGAAGCTCTTTAGTAGATGGAAATTTTCTGGTCGGTGCCTCACATGATATGAATACGGGTAGTCTCCACTAATGATTGATCAGCAACTCTAATAATGCCTTTCTCCCTGCACCAAATTCGCATCAAGGCATGATTAAATCCATTATTTAACACTCTAACAAGCAAGAAATCCGAATGTAGTTCTCTAACATTTCCAAGTTCAATTATGTCGGTCAAAATCTCTATGTAAACATACCTAGAAGTATGCTAGTGACTCTAAAATCTTTAAAAGTTGGAGTTTTTAAGTAAAACTTTTTTTTTTTTTTTTTTAAAAAAAAAAATTAATTTTTTTGTAATTTTTGTTTTAAAAACATGCTTAACCACTCCCCCACACTTAAACCTTACATTGTCCTCAATGTAATTGAATCTTCCTAGTAAAGTCAAGGTGGGAGATTTTAACATGATAAGGAACAAGAAAAAGAAATAACAAAAAGCAAAAGAAATACAAAACCTATGGGTTGCCTCCCATTAAGCGCTTGTTTTAAAGTCGACGGCCCGACTTAGCTCTTGCGTGATTCATTCCCCATATACTAACAATCCCGAAAATTTGAGGATCCACCCATAATACCTGTTTTGAAAACAATAACTCCATACAAATATTAGCACAAGAAAACAATAGTGAAATTATCGCTCGATAGAAATTTCCCCACATCACTTATTCTCGTCCACACTCGGAAGTGTATAAAGAATATAGAATTTGGGAACTTCCATGGTTTCCTCTTGGCAAACTGCATAGTGTTAGCATCAAGTGTTTCCAATGGTGGATATTTAGAAACAAAATCATCCAAAAATACTTTGAAGCACATACATTCAAACCAATAAGAGGTAAAGGAGAAGAATCAATATGCAAAGGGTTAGACAAACCTTGCACAATTTCTTGTATTATAGAATCCTCTTCATCCTTAAAAAATTCAAGTGAATTACTTACCTCTTGTATATCGTGGTCCTCTATTAAACCTTGCAACCATTCTTCGTCGTTTTCTACCTTAACCAAAGTCTTGGCATCATTAAAATCATTGGCAAGTTCAATTGGGTCTTCCACAAAATCAATGAATGTGGTTTCATCCTCTAGCATCTCTTCAACATTCTCATCATCGGAATCGGGCCATTCACTAAAATGATTCTCATCGGTATAGATTGTAAGATCTTCATGTGCGGGTGTTACACCGTTTATAACAATAGGTAAGTCACACCCAATCTCCTCCTTTTGAATAGGTGAAGGATCGTTATTATGATCCGGAGTTGGAATAACTTTATCCTCATTGTTGCAACGTTCATACACTTCCGCGGACTCCCATCTTTCCCTAAGAAATTTTTTCCAAGCAATAAATGCATCTTCCTCAAGCTCTTCCTTTTGAATAGGTGATTGATCATTATTAAGATCAAGGCTCAAGTAAGCTACACTAGCGTCTTCAAAAGTGTCCAAAGGTTGGTTAATTTGTTCATATAATTTCTCCGAATTCCTTTGAATTTCTCGATGTGATTCTTGCAACTTTTGTTGAAGATCCCCAATCATGGCAGACATCTTATCTGCAAAACTAGAGAATTTCGATCATAAACAAAACTATCCTCCCATCCTTGTGATTGTCCACTTACATACCGTCATAAGGTTGTTGATATGTATGAGAATATCCATAAGGTTCTGTAGGAATTTGATCATAGCCAAAAGATTGGTTTTGATTGTATCCTAAGGATGGTTGGAAGTTGTCATAATGTTGAGGTTGAAAACCGTATTGATTGTTGTAATATGCTTGCTCTTGTCCACCATACATGGAAAAGCGGCTTTTGAAATAAGATTCAAAAACTAAGTTAGATACGGTAAAGAATCTAACAAAGCAAGAATAAAGCAAAAGAAAAGTAAAAACAACTAAAATCATCCATTTGCTCCCAGCAGCGGCGCCAAAATTTGATGCGTGTCGTAGGTGCAATAAAATTAATCAATATTTCCACTCAATTAAAAATAATATAATGGAAGTCAAGTTCGTTCCCACGAGGAGCAAGAGATTCTAGTTGTAAAAATTGTCACGAAAGGGGGGTGTAAAAAGCAAAAGAAAGTAAATAAAGCAATTAAAATCGAAAGTTGAAAGCAATAAGAGAGACAAGATCAAGGAATCCTTCTTCGTTACGGAACCATGAATCAAGTTATGTTCTTTTCTACTTGTTATTAGTCACAAATTATCACCAACCGTAGGTAAGCGACTAGATCGGTGCTAAACCCTAAATCCCTTATATCACCGAACACGGAAGTTCTCGACTACCGGATTCTATTTACCAAACCACCTAGTAGTAGATCACTCTAGATGTAATTTAAATAAACGCATTAAGATTTATGAACTTATTAGGTTGATATTAGTAGTTAGACTCTTAGATCAAGGTCTACTTGCTAACGTTGTTTTCACACACAATTGCTCCACGGAATCCCTCCGCAAGGTCTCGTGTTTGCTACTTATGTAAAAAGTCAAGAAACGATTACTTATCTCCTAACTTTCACTAGCTTTAGATTAAATCGACAAATCAATTTAGTTGGCCACCCAAACAATCTATCAATCAATCATGAATGTCATTAAGATCATTCCTATTAGTAAAAACAAACTATAATTATGTGAAAAACTTCAAGATAGAATTGAAAACAAAAACTCAAAACATAAATTAAGAACTAGGAATGCATCCTCAATCAATAAAATTAGCTACTCATGCTAAAGAGTTCACACAAAGAATAAGAAAAGAAAAGTGTTGTGTGTGTAGAGATGTGTGTAAAAGATGTAGAAAACTTCTCTATTTATAGGCTTCAATAATCTCCAACTCTTCCAAGGATTAGAATCCTTTTCCTTTTGCAATTCAATTTCCAAATCCAAGCTTTTCTCAACTCTTCCATCTTCTCTTTCCAAATTTGAGCCAAATTCTCCATCCAATTCCTAGTCCAAGTCTTCACACCCATGAGAGAAGTCCATAGAAAATTCTGGAATTTTTGCTCGCCGGAAAACTGGGATTGTGGCCGGAATTTGACCGGAATCCGTCACCGCCGGCCACCTGAAAATTTCTCCGTCAGTGAGGGAATATTCCGTCCAAGATTCTGTTACCGTTAGGTCAAACTAACAGTCAACCGTTAGTCAATCGGGGTCAAGGTCTGGGTCACAAGTCAGAACCGAGTCAGCATCTGAGTCCAGCTAACTGGGCTGACTCGGCTAAGTTGCCATGGCATAAGCCATTGCTCTGGCCAGAGCTGTGTCACGCCTCAGCCATCATGGCTGTGCCTTCTTCACTTTTGCAGCTTCAGTTTCATCTCATTCACCTATAATTTCAGCTAAGTATCAGCTGCACAGCACAATTCAGGTCTTCTTTGTTGTCTCAGTACCAACACCACATTCCTTAGCCACCTTCTCAAACCACCTGACTGCATTTGACACTTCAGCTCAACCTTTACAGCAATCATCACAAGCTACAGCTCCACCACAGATCCATTATCGCCTGCAATAACTCGAACTGCAGCTCAAACTCCATCTCAACTGCATTATAGTAACACAACCAAAACCAGCAGCTCATATCCCCCTCTCATCTTTAATTCAACTCAGCTGCCCCATTACTAGCAGTCTTACATACAACCAGCACTGCCTGCAACACCCATTCCAGTCCTGAATATCACCACCAGTTCCAAGCATACAACACCAGATTTGAGCAATGTACTAATCATCCACCAATACCATCTAGTCCACTGCAACAGTTGCTTGCATACCCCGTTATTCCATCTAACTCGATGCAAAACCACCAGAACCCATAGCCTCCAACCATTCATTACCATCTACACCTTCTGTAGCATCTCAGTTCTATTCTAAGTGCAACTGCAATTCATTAGCTATTACATTGCAGTCGCTTCTTGAATGCAATCCCTGTCTCTCACTGCACCAACAAAACCAACTAGAGAACCAGCAACATCTCCTCCTTGAAATGCACCTGCACTTTCCTTGAGCTTCACTTATTCTTCCCGTTACATTTCCCTGACACTTTATTTACCACACACACCACCATGAGCATCTGTGTACAGCTCAGCCTAACAGATGTGCAGCTAAACCACCACAGACAACCAAAACCACCTTGAGCTTAATCTCAGGCACTCTACCTCTGTAATGCCCACCTGACTCAGTTACATGCCCAGCTCTTCATTGCCTATCCATTGCTGCAGATTCAAACCCATATACCATCTGCTCTTCTCTGATCTCAATAGCTCTCACAACTTCAACCACCAGAACTAGTTGTTCTTTTCTTGTGAGCTCAACTTCCATCTATATTTCCATCTTCTCAACATCATTCTTCTCATGTGTAAAACAGCAACACAGATTCGAAGCACACAATTTCGAATCACACCCAACCTTCAATTATCCCCTGTCATCTCAGATTTGAACAGCAACATCGAGTCTTGTTCTAGAGAAATTCGAACCCTAACATTCTTTATCTGCTTCACAACTCACAGCAGCAGCTCACCACCAACCCATATGTAATATCATCTCAAACCTTTATCGAATCGATCCACAAACCCAATCTCAGAACCAATCTCCGATTCATTCAACAGCGACACTTTATCATCAAACCCATCTTCAATTCAGGAACCCTAGTTCCTAATTTCAATCTGAATCTAACAGCAACAGAAATTCATCACCATCTTCTCCATCTTCACAGATCGAACAACAAAACCCATCTCAGATACCACCATCAGATCGAACCCATCTCAAACATCAGGGTCTTCTCAATTCACAGACCATCAGGAACAATTTCAGCTTCTTCTTCTCTCGAGTCTCGACTGCTCTGAAAATTTCTCGATTTTAGTTTAACCAGCAGCAATGGCTGCTCTCTCTTTTCTTCCTCAATTTCATTTTCAGAAAGCAATACTCGATTTTAGGGTTGGAATGGGCAGGATGGTTACACCCCAAGGACAGTGACCACCCCAATTGGGTGCTCATAATAGGATGTCACTTCTGATAAGGGCTAGCCAGATGGCAGCCCCTTAACCTTGATTAGTCTGTCTTTAAAACTTCCCAAAAAGGGTTACCCCTTAACATTAACTGAGCTCCATATATCAATCGCCTGTAAAATGGCCTTTTTGCCCTTTTGGCTCAAATTGGGTGATTTCTTCCTCTTTTCCTCCGTGTGACTCCAAAGTAGCTATAAAACTCAAAACAAGCGTAAAATACATAATTTACAAGAAAAATAGCAAAGAAAGCATAAACTACTAGATAGTAAATTAGGTGTATTCTACACCTATCAGCGGTAAGGCGGAGAATCTCTAGTCCCCAGACGTAATTCTCCTGAATCCTTCTTTTCTTGGACGATGCGCTTCGAAGCATTGTATTTACTAGTAGGATGATAGAATTGAGAGTTGAATTTACAACCGAGAGATTAATCTCCCACTGTGGTCGCCAATTGTTTGTGGGTAAAAACTGTTTTTTCTGATTTTGGTAATTTCGGGTGTGTGGATGAGAAACAAATCTAAACCCTAAACAATGCACTGCATGGGAGTACTTTTGATTCGAGATATCAATCTACACAATCTTGGCCTAAACCAAGAAATGGATGTTCCAGGCTTGCTTCGGTCACAAAGTGAAGGCGAAGGGTTGGTCTTAGGGAGGGAAGCGAAGAGAATGTTGAGACCAGAATCGTTGATTCTGATGGTGTGGTTGATTATGACTTGTATTTGAAAGTAGAACTGGCTAGCAAAAAGGAAAGCTACCAGGTAATTTTTAGATACTATGTTGTTGCCGACCAAAACTTGTCGTCTGGTGAAAATATGTGAAGCCTATTTATACAAGTCATATTGAAACGTACCCTGGTCTCGTAGGAAGTGAAAACGATTGAGTGGTGGAAGAATAGAGTAACATGTAACCGTCAGACATTATGCTTCCATGATGAGGGAAGTGAATTCGTGTAACCGTCAGTCATTACGCTTCCATGATGAAGGAAATGAATTGTTTACACCATTACTTTTCACCGTCACTAATTGTCCTACTTCATGACACTTTCTTTGTAACGGCGCATTGCACGTCGCACGTTGTAAACCGCTTGAGACCAATACCCCCGATGAGTATTCCCAGTTTTGTGACATATTTGATGTCTCATTGTTTTCGTGGAAAACGTGTAGCGAGGTTGCTATGTGTGGCAAGTCAAATTCAAGAGACTTTTCCATAGGAAAATAGCATGTGATGCTATTAGGCTTGCCTTGGTCGGCCGCCTAAAACTTGCCACAAGTCCGTCAGTTTAGCGGCAAACTTGAATGGCTGAGATTACATCTCATGAAGAAGGGTAGCCGTTGATTATGGCCACATCTTTGTTGTGTAAAAAAGTGGCGCCATTAGCATAGTGGCGCCTGGCGTAGCCGTGGCGTAGCGGGTTGCCTGGGACTTGCCGCAAGTCCGTTACTTCAATGGATGGCTGAGATTACATCTCATGAGGAAGAGTGGCCATTGATTATGGACGCATCTTGTTATATAGCGAAGTGGCGCCATTGGCATAGTAGCGCCTGGTGGAGCCATGGCATAGCGGCATGCTAATGGCGTAGCCGCGGCATAGCGGCATGCCAGTGGCGTTGTGGCATGGCCACGCCTGTGGCGTTGTAGCATGGCCAAAGCTAGGATTTGGCGCCATGGTAAGAATTAGGGCTTGGCGGCGTGGCCAAGGATAGGATTTGGCGTCGTGGTAAGAATTAGGGCTTGGCGGCGTGGCCAAGGCTAGGTTTTGGCGTCGTGGTAAGAATTAGGGCTTGGCGGCATGGCCAAGGCTAGGTTTTGGTATTTGTGGTAAGAATTAGGGCTTGGCGGCGTGGCCAAGGCTAAAGTGGCATGCTACCGCGGCAGAGTGGCATGTTGGCATGCCGATCAATATGTTGTTGTGGTAAGGCGCGTTTGGCTTGCCAGTTAGTATGGTGGCGCGGCAGGGTGCGTTGGCCTTTAATGTATGGTGGCAAGTTTGGAGCGATTGGATTGGCCGAGGAATGGGGTCGGCCAAACATAAGGCGCGGCTACACTTCTTGTGAAAGTGTGGCGGCTTTAGAACGACCTGATTGGTCGATTAAAAAAGGGTCTGCCAAGCATGGGCGTGGCGACACTTCTGGTGAGAGTGTGGCGGCTTTAGAGCGACCTGATTGGTCGATGGGAAGTGGGGACGGCGAGTATGGGCCCAGCCACAACTTATGTGTGTTTGGCTAATTTGAGGCGACACGATTGGTCGAGAGAAATAGGGCCGGTTTAGGAAGGGGCGTGGCCAATGGAAAGTGGCGCCAGTTGGCCTAAGGCATGGCCATGCCTCCCTTTGATGTTGCGGCTCCCTGTTTTCTGATTCTAGGCAAGGTTTTACACCTGCTAATACATGGCGGATTAGTTACCTAGTTTTCCTAGGTTTAATTTCAACAAGCAAGGTCTGATATACTGCGCAGGGCGCAAAAACTCTAACTTCTGCAAGTTAGTCAGGTCAATTGATTGAATTCTATGTGTTGACATAGAGTTCTTTTAAGTTCATTTCCAGAGAGCAGCATGCTTTTTCTGATTGAATACCTTATGCAAAGACCTTATCCTTGATACTTGGAAATTCGTGCCACTCTGCTGCGAGTGAACACAAATCGTCATGCCATATCAACGTTAAGGGTTCGGTCGCAGAACATAGCATAGAAGGCATTCAAAGGAACTTATAGTAAGTGAATATAGGCGAGGCGCCGAAATTTACAGAACATCTGGGATGGTTGCTACATTCGCCACTCTAGATAAATTTCATGTAAGTATATTGAACGGCTCAATAAATATGTCGGTGAGAGGTTAGCACTCACGGCCTTTGTTACCTTCAGAGTGACATCACATCGGATGCAAGGTTTTACGATTTCAACCCTAAGCTAAAAACCACCATCAACAATATTTAAATAATAATAATTTAAAAGCAGTTATAATGGTTCAAACAATAATACTACCCTAAGTAGTGCATTTAAAATTTTAAGTTTATAATAACCGCCTAAAACTGAAAAATAAAGGAAATAATTGATCCACAATTAAATATTATGGTTCATTTTACTTCTTAGTTCCTTATTATTAACCATTTTCCTCCATGTTAATCATGTCATCATGATCTTCTTCGTTATCTTCCAAAAAAGTACATCGATCAGATATAATAGGTTATGATATGGGACGGATATGAGGTCGGGACCTTGAATCCCATCTCAACCCCACCCTGACATCATTATTTTCGGGGATCCCCCGTACCCACTCCGTTTCCTGTTTATACGGGTAAAACCCTAACCCATATGGGCGGATTCCCACGGGGATGGGTTTGGATGGGGCAAATTGCCATCGCTATCAGAGTCCGGTTTGCACAAACAATCAATCATCAAAGGATCTGACTATATTTATGTACACGCCGGGCCAGTTTTTCGCAGCTGCGAAATTTCTGGAAATCGCGTTTAGGAAACCCGCGGCTAGAGTTGGAAAGTTCAAAGCTGGGTGCGTGCTCGCCCAAAAAATGGTTCAGGAATTCTTTTGGGTTTTTCCGGTAAGTGTAGTGCGGTACTTGATTTTGCAAGAAAATCAACTGCGTAGTTGAACTTGTTGGTACGGAATTTCAATCCTTGGGTAAGTAAAGTAAATGTCTCTCTCTGTTTGCATCAAGGATTTGCAGAAATCTAAAAGTTCGCTGGATTTGCATAAATCCATCGACAATAACAACAATTTTTTTGTCGGTATCATACATTTGGACAACAATTTTTTTGTGTAAAATCCAAATGTTTACTAGAACACTGCTGCTACGGTGGGAGGGCCGACCAAAGAAAAATGAAACATCCGTGATTACATAACGTGTTATACATCATCTTTTCGTCGAAATATTATTTTTGCGGCAACCTCTCAAGATTCTCAAAACTATTCTTAATTAAAGTAAACAAGCAAGAGTGCAATCAAAAAGATTCAACTTCATTCAAGATCATCATTACATTTTTAGAGTTGTTATTCACATATCTGTGATGATACTAGTACTGCTTTGTTGCAATGAAGAGCAACAACCTAAACACGTTTCTTACCCCTAGTATAACTAGAAACAGGTCCAGAAGATCGTCGAGTATAACGAAACACAGGAACTACAGTTTTCCTTCCCAACTCGAGGCTTCAAAGACACAGGAGCAGTGTTAATTTCCGCCACTGTTGAGGTATTTGTTGTATCACCTCCACAATTTCTTCTTTTATATGCGCTTTTCTTCATCTCCATCACCCAAATAATTTGGTAGCCGGGTGGCATGACTCTCATGGTCCGCATAACTAGCTGCTAGTAGTTGGTTCCTCCTACAGTGAATGTAATTTGTTTGATATGTGCTAGTATTTATAATGCAAAGCAGCTCAACATGGAGGAGATATGCCAAAAATAATAAGAGCCCGTAAAAGGAAATATTACTGAAATTGGAATACCAGTGAAATATTACTGAAAAAGGAAATGCTACTGAAGTTGGAATGCCAATAACGGTCACTTCTTTCTTTGACACTTCCAGAGAATCCAAATCAGCAATATAAGATGAACCAGCATTGATTATTAGCAACTGAGATATACAGCTATAATGGAAGAAAATCTTTAATTTCCAGATATAAATGCAAAATCCTGTCAACAGAGACTTTTTGTTCTTGAGACTGCTTGGCAGTTTCAAGAGGAAGATATATTGATACACCCAGCACCAATCTACAAAAATGAAAGCAAAGTATTCTCATGTTTTCTTCAATGGCTAAACTGCAGCAAGTCGCTGAGAATCAATCGACTTTAACACTTCTTCACCCATCTCCTTGCACCCCACCAATTTCTGAAGAGAGACAAAAATTGGAAAATCTTCAGTGCTCTATCAAACCATGAAAACTTATAAAGTTCAACTAGCATTTGAAATGCAAAGATGCCGAACTTTGCAGATACTTATTCAACACAAACTCCATTCTCTAAATATAATAGATATATGAGATTTAAAATTAGTCACAGTTCAACGAAACCTGAAACGTGCTAGTATGTATAGAGACATTATGAAGATTTTCTATACATCATCACATTGACTATTTGCTCTTATGATGGTTACTCCGGGAGGATTCGTATGGCTTGTAGATAGCGTGTCGGGCAGTTTTACTTGACTACTCGATGAATTTTCAGCAAGGGGATAGAGTAATATTTATGACTACTTGATTCACAGTTAAGTATGTGAGAGCAACTAAGAGCATCGTCTACTAAGTGTTGACTATTATGAATTTGTAAAAAAGCAAGAGCCACTAAATCAGTGTCATGACGTAACGAGCACATAATAGGTCCAAACTAACTAGCAGAATAGATGGATCTGATTACGGAGTCCTGCTATCAAAGATGCCTTATATATTGGTTTAGGCTTATATGTATTTGGCTTGTCAATTGTCAAGCACATCTTATGAGTAAGTTATTGCTTCTCGATGATATAGAAAAAGTCTTTTTCTTTTCTTTCCTTCCCTACTAGTAATTTTTATGTTTTTCTGAAAAACAAAATACGATTCACATGATAAGAAGACCAGCTAATTCTGACTAGCATCAATAAGTTTCTTTCTCTTAATCACAACTTTCGTTTATTACAGTCAGGAAATTGTTTTACTCTTCTAATGTATTCTACTTTTTAACATAATTGATAATTGTAATACATTGCTCCAATTAAGGTAGGATACATACCATTCCCGTTGAGAATAAATCACCCGTTCGAAACCCTTTATCCAGAGTCTCCAATACTGCATTCTCGATTCTTTTTGCAGCAGCTTCTTCTTGTAATCCGTATTTTAAAAGCATCGCAACACTCAGCACTGTAGCTAGAGGATTTGCCTTGTCCTGCGAAGAGGAAAGAAGAACTAAGGTCTAAATAACTAAGTTTACAATTTACACTAACATAAAGTAAGAAACAAATACCATACAAGGTGTCCGAAACTATTGGGGCTTACTATTATTAAAAATTCAAATGGAATGATCCATTTCATAGTCAACAACGCATTAGCTTGCAGAAATGTTAGTTACTGCTGCACTGCGTCGAAGCTGTCTAAATTAAGAGAGTGAAAAATCTATTGTGTTTTAAATCTTTACCTGTCCAGCAATATCAGGAGCGGAACCGTGGATAGGTTCATACAATCCTGGTCCCTGAAGGGAAAAAAGAGTAAATAAAACAGTTTTAGAAAAAACATAGACACCAGACACATTACTTTAGAGGAAAAATAGTTAGGGGCGTGGCTGTCTTTTTTCAGTTCCCAAACCAAAACACACAAAATTTGTCGTGAGGTTTATGACTTTACCGAGTCCCCAATTGAAGCTGACGGAAGCATTCCTATACTTCCAGTAAGCATTGAAGCCTCATCGGACAGAATATCGCCAAAGATGTTGTTTGTCACAATAGTATCGAACTGTATCATGCAAAATTTCAGAAATCAGTAAAACATTAACGAGCAAGAAAATAGAGAGATATGTAGATCCCGTAAGCAGAATAAAAAATAAACTTCCCTCAAAATAGTTGACATAACTAACGGTCTCTTAGATGAATCAAATGTACTTGAATCAAAGGTAAAAGACATTGCAAGGCCATTTATGATGAATGCCGCATTCCTTAAAATATGTACTTCACCAAAGTAACAAGCATAAAGTAATTCGGATTTTGCAGGAGAGACAGGACACACCTGCTTTGGATCACGAATAAGTTGCATTGCTGCATTGTCAACATACATGTGAGTGAGCTCGACATCAGGATACTCTGAAGCCATCATTGTAACTCTCTTTCTCCATAACATTGATGCCTGCAAAATTTACAGAATGATAATAGAATTACATTATTAGGTTTTGGATGGAAAAGAACGAGCTGACCAAGTCCACATGCCAAGGACCAAGAATTACCCTGGAATAGGATGCCACAAGCACTAATGTTTTGTTAAGATATTTCTTAAAAACCATGACTAAAGAACAGTAAAAACACTAACACAGTACAAAGTGTGCAGAACAGAAGATTTTCATAGCAATCACCTGCATTGTTAAATTTACACTAATGTCCTATAGCATGTTAATATCTACTCTGCAACTTAGCAAATGCAACATCACAATGTTTAAAATGTTAAGGTTTAACACTTCTTCACAATTGAACTTCAAGATATCCAAATAAAATTTAAAAGAAAAAACAAAAGGAAAAAACAAGAGTATCTCCAGTAATGAATAGGTACCTCTAATACATTTGCTTTGTCCACGGAACATAGTTTTCCTCGACGTTTCCGAGCAGTCTCAAAAGCAACACGGGCAATACGGTCTATCTGAATTGAATTTTCACATGGGTCAAGCAATTAAACGAAAAGGTGTGAATGGAAATATAACGAACACGGTGCCAAAAGATACACAAGGTATCTTGCTAAAGATAAAGTTTGCAACACAATGGAATGACTAAATATTTAGATTTCCATGTTCTGAGGCTGCAAAACAAATAAATCCAGTTTTTTTCTTCTTGTGTTAACTAAAACTTAATCTGCTTAAACCTAAGGTAAATCATGGTCACAGACCCTCAATGAAACACTATAGTACAAAATCCCAAGACTCTGAACGATCATAGAGATTTAACAAAAAATTATACAGGAGAAAGGGATTTGAAGTTCTTGAGTGTTTGAACCACGTGCATTTCCAACTAAGCCTCTCATGATGGGTTCTGATTCAGAATTAAGTCAAATTTTGGACGACTTCATGACTGAGGAGATTTTGGTTACTTGGGACTGAAACTGTCTCAATTTTTAAAGGCAACATACAGTAAATTTTGCACTCTACATCTACAGATGTCTTACCACAGTTAGGTTTACAAGCTAATCTGTGTCCTACACTAAAGAAGAAGTACAACCTTTTATATCTGACATTTTCTAGTCCAAGCAAATGGACTGCTAGTGTCTTACACTCATTTTTCGAGAATTTCAAGCAGCCTTACTGGATCGGCAAGTTTTTAGTGGTTCTACAAATCAATCCAAAGATTCCTATAGGAAATAAACTACACCAGAATATGTATCTACTATAGATGCTCAGAGATAATTTTGAAGGCATCAATTAAAAGGAACTTATCACAAGCACAAATTCAAATATCTACTGATTGATTTTCAATCTCTTTTGATGTGTAATTAGCTTCATCACACTCCTGCAGGCCATTTCAACCGAGCATGGCAACATATGTGTAACATAGAATCACAATGGGATCATAAAAAGGTTGCTGTATAACATATTATAAATTGAGTGTCATAGTGTGGCCACAAATTCCATACATATGCTAATCTGTCAAAAAGTTGAGAGACGGAAGTTGTATTACCTCATATGTAGCATACACCTCGGTGTTAAAACCAATCTCGTCACCATTTTCATTTTTACCAAAACCTCTTGGCTTTCCAAAATAAATACCTGACAATCATAACCAAAAGATGAAATATCAAGTACAGAACCAGCAAGTACCAAAATAAATACTACTTATTTCTCGCTCTATCAAGGTAATGAATAAGAAACCTAACCTCAGTAAGTTCCCTTACAACCATGAGGTCAACCCCTTGAGCAACTTCTCTTTTTAAAGTGGAAGAATCAATTAACTGGTAACAGAAAACAGGCGGAAAAATTACAATCTTATATCGACATTGCTAAACAATAAATTAAATGCAATGGAATGGAATGGAATTGGCATCTCTTATATTCGGTTATTGTTAAATTCAACTCTAGCCAACCAAATGGGTAAAGCTAATTACCTGTGGCAAAACAGTAGCTGGTCTCAAATTGGCAAATACTCCAAGACCTTCCCTAAGCTGAAGCAACCCGGTTTCCGGCTTCAAATGTTTCTCATTAGCATCCCATTTGTATCCTCCAATGGCTCCGAGAAGAATTGCATCGGATTGTTTAGCAGCTGAAAGGGTTTCTTCAGGTAATGGAACCCCAGTTAAATCCAATGCAGCTCCACCAACAGGCATCTCTTGATACTTGAATTCAATACCTAAACAGTCAAAAAAAATCAAAAAATTGGGATAAAAATCATAAATGCAAAAACCCTAAAAATCTATCAATAAACAGTACAAAACCCTAAATTTCTAAGTGAACAAACTTTGAAAAAGGGGGTTTCTGAAAATGTTTGGGTTTTTTTTTTTTTTTTTACCTTCAAGAGAGGCTGTTAAGTTAAGAACTTGTTTGGCAACAGAGACAACTTCGGGCCCAATGCCATCACCGGGAAGCAGAGTAATGTTATAACTTTTTTTGGGGTTGGAAGTTGCAGAACATTGGATTTTTCCCCATTTTGGAGTACACGAAGATGAAGATGAAGTGTATTTGAAAGGGGTTAGAATTTTGAAGGGTTTTAGATTGAGTTGGAGAGAAGCCATTGTTGTCTTTGTGTTGCAGAAAGATGAGAAGACAGAGTGAAAATGCGTTTGGGTCAATTTATGTTGTGTGTTGGTAAGTGTTATACCATAGTTGACTCTATTGACCTTTGACCTACATGGAAAGCAACTCTTAAAAGATTCTGGGAGGAGATTCAGGACTTAAATGTCGTAACTTGATATTTTTACCTAATTTCTCTACCATATTTATTTGGAGGAATTGGAATCTACGGGGTAAATGTATTTCAAGGAGTAAATATAAATCCAAAACAAATAACGTTTGGTTCAGATAATTCAATTATTTTTGTTTTTACTCTGGACTATTGCACTATTAGACTAATGTAATGAAATCTATTATTTTAGAGGGAACCTGGTTTATAGGAATCAAAATTCGTAATTACGTAGAGTTGACTTGAGTTGTTTAGTTCAAGGAATTGGGTACATTCCTCGCATAGAGTTCACTTGTATTGTTTGGTTCAAGGAATTGGACACATTCCTCCCGAATTGGATTACCAAGAATTCAATTCTTTAAAACAAATATACGTAAAATGCAAGTACATGGACTTTGGAATCAAGAATAAATTTTAAAGAAAAAGCATACACCACAAATATGATGGTGGAAAAGTTAAGTAATAAACTAAGTTAAGAGATTTGTCCTCTCAATATATTAACTCAAAATAATAATTTAGACGTTAATCACGGTGGATAAATGTTATCATATAATGAGAAGTTTAAAACAAGACCAATAAAAAATTCAAACACTACACGAAACACCGCTAATAATTGATTTAGGAAATGTTAAGAAAATAAAAATTTGGGGAAATTTAGTAGATGATTGGCAAAATAGTTCACCCAATTTAAAAGTACGCTAGTAGATGTTTATGGGTAAAAATCGTTTACGCCGATTTAGGTAAATTCGGTAGGTGAGTGAGAAAGCTTGGTTCAAACCCTAAACAAATGTGCCGCACGTGAGCACTTTATAGATTCGAGAGATCAATCATACAAGTCCGGCCTAAACCAAGAAATGGCCGTTTCGGACTTGCTTCGGTCACAAAGTGGAGGAGAAGGGTTGATTTGGGGAGGGAAGCAAAGAAAGGTGTTGAGACCAGAATAATTCTGGGAGAGTAGTATCTCGACTTGTATCGAAAGTAAAAGCTTGGGAAGCTTGCAAGAGATGAAAGCTTTTGGGAGAGCTTGCAAAGTTGCCTTTCGAGAGTGCACTATTTTTCTCCGACCGAGACTTGTTGTACGGTGGAAATAGGTAAGACCTATTTATACAAGTCGAGATTGAAACGTACCCTGGCCTCATGAAGGAATAGAGTAAAGGGTGAAATAATGGGAGGAGGTGGTAACCGCATGGTGTTAATGGGTGAAAACGTTTTCACCATTATTTCCTCATTTATTTGACCGCTTTATTCCTTTTCACGCTTTCTTAATGTGAGCGTAGTGTACGTGCTAAGCTGTGACCGCCAAACCAAAACCCCGGAAAGCATCCCCGGTTTGTGTTGATGTCTCGAGTGTTGGTTGCATCTTGAGTGCAAGTGGTGATGCTAGGGGCGCATGTGGCATGTGCCAATGACGTGTGTGGAATGCCTTGGTGGTAGGTTGCACGGTTTGCAAGTTAGGCTACCAGCGTGTGTGTTTGGCATGTGCCAATGGCATGTGCGGAATGCCTTGGTGGTAGGTTGCACGGTTTGCAAGTTAGGCTACCAGCGTGCATGTTGGCGTGTGCCAATGGCATGCGTGGCCGTTAGGGCCGTGGCTTTGGTAAGAAAAGCTACCATCGAGCATGTTGGCATGTGCCAATGGCATGCGTGGCTGGTAAGAAAAGCTACCAGCGAGCATGTTGGCATGTGCCAATGGCATGCGTGGCCGTTAGGGCCGTGGCTTTGGTAAGAAAAGCTACCAGCGAGCATGTTGGCATGTGCCAATGGCATGCGTGGCCGTTAGGGCCGTGGCTTTGGTAAGAAAAGCTACCAGCGAGCATGTTGGCATGTGCCAATGGCATGCGTGGCCGTTAGGGCCGTGGCCTTGGTAGGAAAAGCTACCAGTGAGCATGTTGGCATGTGCCAATGGCATGCATGGCCGACTTGGCCTAGGTTGCATGGTTTGTAAGCCTAGGGCGCTATATTTGGCATACGCCAATGGCATAGCGGCTTGGAAATATGGCTTGTGGTACGTGTTGGCATGTGCCAATGGCACGTACGGCCATGTTGACCTAGTTGCACGTTTTGCAAGCCTAGGGCGCTATATTTGGCATGCGCCAATGGCATAGCGGCTTGGAAATATGGCTTGTGGTACGCGTTGGCATGTGCAAATGGCACGTACGGCCATGTTGACCTAGTTGCACGTTTTGCAAGCCTAGGGCGCTATATTTGGCATGCGCCAATAGCGGCTTGGAAATATGGCTTGTGGTACGTGTTGGCATGTGCCAATGGCACGTACGGCCATATTGACCTAGTTGCACGTTTTTGCAAGCCTAGGGCGCTATATTTGGCATGCGCCAATGGCATAGCGGCTTAGTTTGGCATGGTTGCCAATGAGTGCGATATGTAGTTTGGTTTTTGGCGTCGCTGCCATGGTGTGCAAAAGTGTGCGGCTTGGTTTTGGCGTTGTTGCCATGGTGCGCGATGTGCGGCTTGGCTTGGCATTGTTGCCATGGTGCGCAGTGTGCGGCTTGGTTTTGGCGTTGTTGCCATGGTGCGCAGTGTGCGGCTTGGCTTGGCATTGTTGCCATGGTGCGCAGTGTGCGGCTTGGTTTGGCATTGTTGCCATGGTGCGCAGTGTGCGGCTTGGTTTGGCATTATTGCCATGGTGCGCGATGTGCGGCTTGGTTTGGCATTGTTGCCATGGTGCAGTGTGCGGCTTGGTTTGGCATTGTTGCCATGGTGCGCGAGTGTGCGGCTTGGTTTTGGAATTAGGGTTACGTGTCGAAAACCCTAATCACGGTATTTTGAAAAAATACCCCTATTAATTATTTACACACGAGTTAAATGTTCTTAGTTAATGTGTTCGGGTAACACTAGGTCATGGGGTTTTACGATTTTACCCTTTGTTTAAAAACCACCATCAACATTAAGTCCCCTGCTTAGCTCGGAACAGGGGCTTTGTTGCGAGGTAAGCATAAGATGGTGACAAACTATCAACAGCAAATCGTAAATAGAATTGAGGACACTACACCATATTCTGTGATTAGTAACTAAAATTCGTAACCAACATGTTGCCGTTACGAATTCGTGACCAAAAAATTTCGATTCTGAAATTTTCGTAGCAGTTTAATTTCTCATTACGAAATTACACTAATTTAGTGACGGCCCAGGCTTGGTTACTATTCGAGACTGCTGGGAAAAAATCATGCGAAAAGTGCGTGTGAAGGAAAACACTTCTACCTAGTATTCAGCCCAAATTTTGTAACCGAAATGGATGAGCCGAGATGGTTCAAACCTTGGCAGAGCCACTTTCCCCCATTCCCACACCGTACTAGCCATTTTCCCCCCATTCTCACACCGTACTAGCCATTTCTAACCACAAAAACCCTATCTACTTTCTCTCTCTCTTTTCACAAAAACTCACTTTCGAGAAACAAATTTGTCTCCGATTTGTGGTTCGTAATACGTTCGAGAGAGGAGCGGAAGTAGATCGACGAAAGAGCAAGTCCTCAACTTGAATAAGATGGAGATTCTTCAATTTGAAAGATAAGTAAATCTATCCTAATCGCTTTAATTCGATTTGAGTTGTTGATTCATTGACTCAAAATCGATTTTCAAAAAATTTCCTTAAGGGTTCGAAAACCTAATTTCTTTGATTTCATATCAATTTTCTTGTTCGATTTATGATCAACGCACAGATATATAGATATATCATCTTAATCTCTCTTTTGAGATTGAAATTTTCGAATTTTTTATCAATTTTTTCTAGGGTTTTAGAATGATTTTCGATTTTATTAATCTGAGATTTTCCCCCTGATTAAGTAATGATTATATTTTGGATTGGTAGTGAACGCGTTACACGGAATTGAAGCATCAAGTTGGATGGAGGGTGGTATATTCTTGGGTTAAAGATGGTCCATGTGGAGATGGTGATATACCTTCTTTTGGTCTCGGTGCTTTTACCTTCTACGTACTAGAAGATTATAGAGTTGTCAGGAATGTAAGTAGAGTTTTACATGTTTCCAAGTGGTTTAAGGGATTCCGTTTCAGTAAATATTTCGATTTCCATTGTCACTGAGTCCCCCTACTTTAAATACCACTAGGGGTATTACGGTATCAATTGTTTGGGCCTTACCCCTGACTTTAACCATACTTACTTGTTTTATATGCGGAAGCTTCCGAATGTCTTGATCATGCAATGGTTTCTTAGAATTGAGTTTATCTTTTTAATTGTTTTCCGGGGAATTGGAGAAGGAACATACTATGGAAGGTATGAAAGCTTGGGACTATGGTTACCTTTCTGAATTAGAAAAAGCTGTCGCATCAGCTAATAACATATTCCATCTTATCCATCTTCTTGAACTGGTGAGGTTAATATCAAGTGAGGATGCTACTTTTAGTGGTACCCATGATCAAATCAAATGAACGAGTCAACAATGAAGGAAGTTTCTCAAATGAAGGTATGACATAGATGAGCTGTTTGTATGAAAGTTGTTTAATTTCATATGCAATGTTATCTCTAGGAATAAGCTAGGTGTTGTCTATCTTTGTTGGGATTTAGAATTAGTTTGGTCAAGATAATAGTTTGAAGAATGAATTTAGCAATAATTTATGATGTCAATGATTTTGCAGGTACTATAATATGCTTAGGTATAACTTGTGACTGTATATTGTACGAAACACAAAAGTTACATGAAAGTAAAAAAGAGAGAGCCTTGCATGTGAAATGCAGGAGTTGTAAATGCAATTTTATATGTCCGGTCTTTATGACTTGAAAGTAGCGATCTAGTTCAAGTAAACAGGACTAGTAACTTAATTTTGGTTCACTTATGTCTCATTTGGTTGATTATGTCTGTTAGAGTTATTGCTCATAAATGAAGATTGTTCAATACTTTTTGTTGTGGTCATCGACTAGATGGGGTAACATCTTGATTGGACCCAAATATTTTTGAGTTGTTCACTAATCTCATTATCTGTAAAAATTCTATTTGATTATGTAGTTTCTATCGGGTATTACTTTGCGTCTGTGTACCCAATAATAACTTGATCTTGATTCATTTTGTTTTCGCTTGATGCTTTTGTTTCGTAATAGTTAGACTTCGTACTCGGAACTAATCATGTTTTGGGGTTTATGGAATTTAAAATCATTCTCAAAAGGTTTTGTTCTTATGCAGTATCAATGGTTGGGCCTTACTGAATAGCTGTAACCGTACTTAGGATTTTAGCAAAAGCCGATATCAAGGTCGATTTTTCTTCTAGCGTAAGTATCCACACCAATATGCAGTATGACCTATATTTGATTTTTGGTAGTATTATGTGAATTGACACTCAGTAATTGCGAACACAGAATATCAAGAAGATGGTAATCAATTATTCATGAGTTGTTTGGAGATTAATTCGAATTTCAGCATAGAATCTCTTTGAAATTGAATGAAGTGAATTTGCACTAGTTCATAATATTTCTGGTTTGTGGAGTTAATTTGAACCTTAGAATGTCCCTATTGTAATTTTACATAGTTGTAAGTGATGTTTATTGAGGTTGTGATTGTTGAGTATAGACTATTTTTTTGAATGTTGCATTTTAATTAATCAGTCTTAGTATCTTATTAGTTACGTGTATGCGATTGCATCTATGTTGAAAAAGTTCATACTCGGTGAACCAGAACCACTTCTTCAGGAGGTTATTGCAAGTCTTGTCCACTTGAAAGTTGCAAGTTAATTGAAATGAGAAGGCATAGTTTACGAGTTAACTATAAAAGGATGATTGTCAATCATCCTTGTAGAACGGGACAGTTGTATGCTTACCATTTGCTCTTGTTTTTGGTTGTTTATATTGGTGTTTGCTTACAATTTGCGTTACTTTTCTTCTTACGGTCATCCTACGGTTTTATTGATTACTTTGATCGTAGATGTCTTTGCTCTCGCTATTATGACTCTCAATGGGAGACATTTGTGAGTAGAATCATACACTTTTGATTGTTATTTGTCTTGTTCTTATGTCTGCGTCTAACTCTATCCATATGCGAGTTTGGGCAGTCTATCAAAATTAATGGGAATATGCTAGTGGTCGGAGGAGGACACCTAGGGTTATATGCTTTCTTAATTGTGTGCAATATATTTGCTCGACACTAATCTCATCTAATGTTGTTTGCTTCTTACCATGATGTGCGGTTCCTTTCCGTGTATTAATTGGTGATCTTAGCCACGAGGTTACTAATGGATACTTTATATGCATGCTTTTCTCATTTCCGATCTTGGTCTTCTTAGTCGATGTATCCATGGATGTCGTATAAACATGGGCAAGTACAGCATCATTCAGCGCTTTAAGTCAAGTTATTGTTGATCTTCATGTAAGTTTGGTTATTACTTTGCAAGAAGTTTATAGTTTTTCATGATGTTCGATTTTAGAATGATTTTTTTCTGCGTGCATAATTTCAGTGCCATCCTTGCCATAACTGAGAGCAAGAATGCAATAATGGAATATACATGTTTAATAATGGTTTGTTGTTGCAGGAAGGCCATCGGACAATGGTTGGTATCTCCACATTTGAGAAAAGGGTTTTCTAATCTTTGATTGAATTGGAGTCTTTTTTTCACAGCTATATATAAAGTCTTATAATGAAGGAAAGAAAATAATCTCCATTTATTTTGGTTATATTTTTAAGGTCTTTGAAGTTTATATGACATTAGAAAAGGTGAAAAGGAAAGACCTAGGAAGTTTCTTTTGCGGACTTCGTTTTTCCCCGTAATGATTCAAATTCTCCCTGTAACACCTATAGTACCTTTCTTGTTTGGCATTGATGGAACAAGTGTGGTTGCTTAAGATGTTGAACTTTGGATTACCGTAAGTTCGGTTTACGTAGATAGAAATTAGTTGTTCATCTTTCTTTGTGTGGTATAGATATTTTCGATTGCTCTATTGCTAGTATTTTCTTAGAACAAATTTGTAATGTGTGATTGCTTACAAGTCCAAGAGCTTTATTTCTTAGTAGTATTCTTTGTATGTTTTATCTTGCGTCGATATGGTATGCGAGAGTTTGTGTAACTCTATTTCTAAAAGCATTGTTTTCTTGTTTGCGAGGTGAAGCATTTATAAAGAATGTCGAGGACAAGCGAATATTGAATAAAGAAACAAGTGGATCAGGGTAAACTTATTGGTATCTTTTGGAACTCTTATATTTTTGGAGTGATAAAAGAGTTATCTCGCCTATACTTAGCATTTATGGATCGGTGACGAGTTGAACTCAACATGAACGCAAGTATCATATAGCAGTTATTTTTGCTTCTTATATTTTTGGATGATAAGTCATCTGCCTATACTTAGCAGTTATGGCACTACATACTTAGCAGTTATGGATCATGAACACAATAGAAATTGGATTGAATGACTTCTTTTGAATGTTGAAATGTTAAATTGGATTGATGACTTCTTTTGAATGTTGGAATGTTAAATTGGATTGAATGACTTCTTTTGAATGTTGAAATGTTTGAATTGGATTGTATTGTAACAATTCCTGGGGATAGGGTACCCGCAGGGTAAAATGAAAGGGAGGGAACATTAATATTGACCAGGTCAATAATGACTGACTTTTTTTTTTGTAACAAAAGGATTCGTAACGGCAAAGAAGTGTCACTAATTTTTACCAGGATAGTAGGACTCAGTCAACGTTGACCTGGTCAAACAATTAGTAACCCTGGTAAAAATTTAGTAACGAAAAATTCTTGGTTACTAAATTTTTATGGAGATTTCTTGAAGTCGGTCAACGTAGACTTAGTCAATGTATTTGTAACCAAAAAAAAAAAAATTAGAAAGTCGGACTTCAGTTCACGAATTTTCATTTCGTGACGATCAGTGTAAGTTCGAAGTCAGTCACAACCCCAAATTCGTAACGGAGACATGTTGGTTACGAATATTTGTTACACACCTCGTTGAAACGGTCTTTGTGCGTCACAACTCCATTTCGTGACTGAAATAGTGTGTTACAAAACGCAAAATATCGGCTTGTCTGACCTTTTATAAATAGGATTTGGAATCCTTGCCTCTGGTAGTTTTGCACAAATCCGGAGGCTGGCACAATTGGTGGGGCCGGTGCATCTTGGGCGACGTTGGGAAGTTGGCGTGAGTTGGGAAACTGAGTGTGCTAGCTGGTGGGACCTGGCGCAAGGTGTGGAAGTTGTGCGTGCTTGCAGGCGTGACTTGGGAGGCCATTGGGAAGTCGGCACAATTGGTGGGGCGGTGCAGCTTGGGCGGCGTTGGGAAGTTGGCGTGAGTTGGGAACCGAGTGTGCTAGCTGGTGGGACCAGCGCAAGGTGTGGAAGGCTGTGCGTGCTTGCGGCGTGCCTTGGGAGGCCATTGGGAAGTCGGCACAATTGGTGGGGGCCGGTGCAGCTTGGGCGACGTTGGGAAGTTAGCGTGAGTTGGGAAACTGAGTGTGCTATCTGGTGGGACCGGCGCAAGGTGTGGAAGCTGCGCGTGCTTGCAGGCGTGACTTGGGAGGCCATTGGGAAGTCGGCACAATTGGTGGGGGCCGGTACAGCTTGGGCGACGTTGGGAAGTTGGCGTGAGTTGGGAAACTGAGTGTGCTAGCTGGTGGGGCCCGGCGCAAGGTGTGGAAGGCTGTGCGTGCTTGCTTTGGCGTGACCGATGTAAATAAGGAGGGAGTTTCTTCAGATAGCAAAGTTTCCTTATTTTATCTTTCCTTCACGCGCGGCTTCAATTAGGGCATCGTCCATGCCAAAAAATCTGGAAGCGTTATGTCCCTCATTGCTTCCTTTCCTTTTTAAGGTTCCTTATTCATACCCAACGCAACTGCATCATATCCCTTGTTTGAGAGGGGTTCTTCTTGTTGGTTTCTCTTTTCTTTGCCTAGAGACGAATCATCCTCTAAACAGTGAGATTCTCCAAGTAAAGGCGCGAGATCTGACTCTTGCGAAAACACCCCGACTAGGGTTATTCGGGCTAAGAAAATCATATCGGTATGTTTTCTTCTTCTTCTCTGTTCATGTTATCCTCTTTTATATGCGTACGAGATAGGATGGAACTTGATCATTTTCCCATTCTTTGCGAGTGTATGATGGGACCTTCCGTGGATGGTCGTGCCTTTAACTTTTCGGAAAAGGACTTGAGACTGGCGCAGATCAATCTTCTTCTCTTGAGGAGGCATTGGTTGGGATTGAGTCCTTGCTCCATGAAGCTAGTGAAATTGTTAAGGACCTCCCTTCCATCTATCCCCACGAAGAACATGTACATGCTCGGACTCTCTTGGGTTCGGTGAGCGTGGAGGAGAGCGCCATGATTCTTGATTTTGATGCGGGTGAATCGAAGAACTTTCTTGAAATGTCAATGAGAAAACCTTTGAAGGAGCATATGATGGAAACAAAATAGCCTTTGAAGTTGATGCCAAAGGTGTCGTTGGTAATACCCGGAGAGGTCATGGTGGCGTATCTTTGGAATGGTCGTCGGGGAGGACACTTTCTTTCTTTCTTTTGTGTGATGAGTGCCAAATAGTGCATATTTATACATCTTTTTATTGGCATTTTACTCATCTTTTGTGCTCATAAATCGAGATATTATCCAGCATTCGTATTTTCTTTGTTTTCAAGAATAAATATTTGTATTAATTAATTTTGTGTTTTTAGGTAATAAATAAAGTTCGGAGAATCGAGGAGCCGTAAGAGCGAAGAATTGAGTCGAGCATCTATGGAGCAGAAAGTCAAGCCAAGGCGCAATGCTTGCAAACCCAACAAGTAGCAACTCATCTACAAGACATGGGCCCAAGCTATCCATCTCCGACCCGTGACCCGGATCCGAGTCCATCATTCTGAGCCGTTAAGATCTTCACTCGCCACATCCTACGCTCGCTCGGCCTCGCGCATAAACTCTTGATGTCTGCGCTCAACACCAAATTGCCTCAGTTCTCCCTCGACCGTTCAGATCTCTCCCGCAAGATCCTACGCTCGCTCCTACGTGCGCTTCAACTCTCGATGTCCCTGCCTCACATCAAAATCCCCATACCCTATACCCCGCCGAGTAACCCCTATTCTCCATTTCACTTTCTCTTTCTTCTCCCACGATTTCTCGAGAGAAAACCCATGCCTTTCCTTCACCTTCACCCACACCTTTCACCGAGCCATCACCACCTCCATCATCACCATCACCAACAACTCCACCGCAGCTCCTGCAGATATCTACATGCCCTAGTTCGCACTTTGTCTCGGCCTTTAGCTTCTCCAACCCTAGAAGCTAGGGTTAAGGCAGTTGGAATTAGGGTTTCACCACCAAACTCCCACACATGTTCGATTCAGAGGACAGAGGACGACAAGGAGAGAAGTAGCAGGTTTGGGTCATCATGTATTTGTTATTAGAGTAATTGTAAGAGTATATATTGGAGTTTGGGGAGGGATGAGAGAGGCAGTCAGTTTTAGTTTCAATTTAGGGGTTCTTAGTTTTAGTCTACAATTTGTATTTGAATTCTGCTTTAATGTTCATCATGTTCTAAACTACCTTAGTTAGGATTTACAATGAAACCCTAGTTTGATGTTCTGTTATTCAACTATATTTGATGTGTTCTTGCATGCTTAAAGTTTAAGAGAGATTCAATTCAAACATCTCAATGCACTGCTCTCACAATGAATGTCAAGCATCCATTGTAGTTAGGATAACCTTGTGCTGAGTATGTTTCAGCTCATACTTTAACTGTCAATGCTATTTCTTTGATTATTTGTGCTTAACTAGACATATAATGCTCTGAGTAGTATTCTTGGCTGATAATTGAAACTTTAATTGGTGAAACTCCATAGATAAGTGACAAACTTGACACTTTATCCTTATCTATCATAGGAACAAGAGCATTCGAATTAGTTGAATCACATAACTTAAACTAGTGGTGGATTTGATAATCCTAGCACTTGCAACCTCACTATTTGTATTTTATCTAGCTTTCAGTCTATCACACCTTCATCTCAGTCGTAAGACTTTAAACAAAAGATTTGTAGCTCTGTCACTTGTCACATCACCTGAAAACAGTTGAGAAGGCCTTAGAATAACTTAGCATCCTCTAGTTCCTCGTGGAAAGACTGTGCTTGCCTTGCCTTCAAGGCTCTGTGCACTTGCAGATTAAGACATAGGAAAAGCTCTTTTTAGCACTTATCACTGTGGCTGCTTCGGGATGGGATGTTGAGGTTGTTGCTGCTAAAACCGTTGAATGGAACCTTTGTTGCCCGGAGGATTGCTGGGGAAAGTGTTTGAAGATAGCTTTGCCCGAGGGGACTTGTGCTCCATCCTTCGAGGGCTAGTTCCTCCCTTTGTTATTTCGTTAGCCGTTTAGTTCCCCGATGCCTCCTTTTTTTTTTTTTTTTTGATAAACTCATCTTTTCCTTCTTCTTCATCAGTAAACATTTTGCTTCATATATATTTTTGAAAGAGGTTGTGGTATGATGGCTCTGCAGTGGTTTTCTGGGTTTATCTAATGTATTTCTCTGATATCTGGAGAATTTGCTTGGAAAAAGATGTATATATATATTTTTTTTTGACGGTAAGGGAATCCCCAGGGAGAAATACAAACGGTGTATTCATCTTGGGGAAGTACAACTACTAAGAGGAATTGTTAAAGGAAATACTGAAAAAGAAAAGGAGTAAATGGGAAGTACCCCCTTTTTTTTTTTATGGATTGGATTCCTTGAGCCATCGTGAGTGAATTATCACGCCTTCGGGTGTGACTTGCATTGATGAGCTTGCAATATCCTCCCAAAAGGGTATCCGCAACCTTGGATACGCGTCTTCTCCTTCACTGGGCAAATCCATTTTTCTGTCATCTTCCCAACTTGAAACGTGCTTTCTTTGACCACTACATCTCCAATTGAAAACGGGTTGGACGTCGTGCAACCGTTTGAGTCTTGGCTTCGTTGGCTTCAATAGAAGTTTCCAAGCTTCTTGCAAAGTGTTCAAATGGTCCGGCCTCCCATTCGCATTTCTTGGCGTTCGTGCGCATGTAATGGCGCCGAGTCCCCATGACGGAAAGGGGGAAGGAAAGACCGGTTTGCGAAAAGGTTGCTTGGTCGACTTACTTGCATTTGAAAACCACGAGCTAGCGCCAACGGGTCTTCTCCAGGATGTCCGGGGTTTCTTCGGTAGTTTGTTGATGCGATAACCGGTGGGATGATTTGTTGGAATTTCCTTCGGGCGTGGACGTTGGCGGAGGGCGCACATCCAATTTCGCTTTGTTGTCGAGCACCCATAAACGTCCCAATATCATGTCGTGATCTAGTTCTTTGACAATATGGAATTTGCTATGTTTTATAGCGTCTCCCATCTCGATCTCTAAGTTGATGTAGCCATGCGCGTTCAAAGATTCTCCTCTCAAGTCCTTAATCACGGACGGGGGAATAGGTAGCGTCTTGTTTTGTAAATCCCGTTGCCTTGGTGTCTTGAAAGTAATGATGTTGTGGTAGGAGGCCGTGTCGATGAGCGTGTCGTCAAATTCGTTACCTCTTAAACGGACGTGGTCGTCCAGTCCCCGGTTCTCGCTTCGCTGTTTGGGAAGCTTGGGCCCTTGGCGTGGATTCCGAGGAGAGAAAAAGTCGTTTGCTTAGGATACAACACGATTGAGAGCTGCGAAAATATCTTGCGTTGAACCTTGGAAAGATAGAGAATTTCGCATACATGTCGCATCATGGATTGTACGGTCTCGTGTACTGAGTTCCCAGAGGAACCGCAGTTTCTTATTGGTAGTGGGTCTCGATGTACTCTTTCGTCTCCTAGTTGGAGTTCTCCCCGCTTCTATCCTTTCTTTGAAAATATGCTTTAGTCCGTTGCAATCGCTAGTCGGGTGGTGAACGAACCCTGTGGTAATGGCGTATTTGGGGTTCGCTATCTCATCCTCGGTTGGTGGCCGTCCGAGCGGTGGTGGCACCGATGACATCATCTTGAACCCGAGGCTTCTAGGAGGTCGATCACCTCCTCGATGGGGAATGGGAAATCAAGGGTATTTCCTTCGGTCTCACGATCCGCACGGGAGTTTTAGTGACGATCTTCCGTTGCGAGGGTTCCGTTGCGCGGCGCTTCACGTTTCTGGTGGTGGCTCGTAGTTGCGGCTTTACTTTTTCCTCTTTCGTTTACTATGTTCACGGAGGATGAGCCAGAAGCATTAAATTGTTTGTTGATGAGGCGTCTACTCCCGCGGGTTTCGCGCGCGTCTTCGGCTCGAGTTGGCCTAGTTCTTTCCAGTAATGATGGTGTTGTTGTTGTAGATCGTCCGCGGCTTCATGGAGTTCGGAGAACGTTTGGAAACGCAAGTTTTCTAGGGCGCGGTAGATTGGAACCATACCATTGATGCATGCGTTCACCAATTGTTGCTCGGTCACGTTTGGGTCGTGACAAGTCAGTGCTTGAACCCCGAACCTTTTGACGAAATCATTCGGATGTTCGTTATCCCACCGGTACATTCTTCCGAGGTCCGAAAAGGTAACTTGTTCGGACACGAAGAAGTATTTCAGTAAAACGCAGTGACCATGCTACTCCAGCTTGGGAATGCCGCTCGGTGGGATGCTGTTGTACCATGTGTACGCCCTTCCAGAAGTGATTTTGAGAATTCCCTTAAACGAAGAACGTGATTATATTCATGTTCACCTAGGGATTCCAGAAACGAGAAACATGCTCACGTGCATTCCCGGCACCATCGTACGGGGTAAATTGAGGAGAAGAGTACCCCCTTGGGAGAGGGATTCTCTGTATTTCGGATGGGTACGGGGTTGGTGATGATGCACGTCCAACTCATCATTCTTGATTCGATTGGCAGAGGAGTTGTTCCAAATCTTCTCTCGTGACAAAGTTGGGTGGCTGATTTCTTTCCAACGGATTCTAGTGCGAGTTTCCTCATCCATGGAGGCGTGCTCGCCGAGGTGCTGGCGTCGGGGTTGTTGGAGACGTTCCTAAATGGCTCGGGAGGGCGCGACTCACGTGGTAGTCGTTCGTCAGTGGTCTTGAGAAAGATGAGTACCTCCTTCGTGTTGAAACCATATCTGTGCCGGGCTCGGGCGAGCATCTCTTGTCGTTCCATCGGATCAGCCGATGGTGACGTAAGGGCGACTTCCTCTTGTCCCTCCGGTTTCTCGTCCGTCGGGCGGGGTAGTTGGGATCTTATTCGTGGACGGAGGCGCCATGCTAGACGAAGCATTTGGGGTTGTGGCGGCGGCTCTAGCCCTGGTGACTGGTGGCGCGACGCCCGAAAAGATATTTTCGTTGCCGTGATTAGAGGGTTGTGCAGAGACGCTAGAGGGGGCAGCGGCTCTAGCCTTGGTGATTGGCGGTGTTACACTTGAGGGAGTGCATTCGATGTTCTTGTTGTCGGTAGGTGACGTAACAACGTTATTGGGAGAGATGCTAACATCGGGGGTGCGTTAAATCTTTGGTGTTCTCGGCAGCCGCTCCGGTTCGAGTTCCACCATGTTGGGATTTGACGTTCGGGAAACGAAATCGGGAGTCGGAGTTGGTATTGTAACCGATAGATCAATCCTACCGTTGTGGTCGCCAATTGTTTATGGGTAAAAATCGTTTCACGATTTCGGTAAATTCGGTAGGTGAGTGAGCTTGGTTCAAACCCTAAACAAATGTGTTGCACGTGAGCACTTTATAGATTCGAGAGATCAACTGCACAAGTCCGGCCTAAACCAAGAAATGGCCGTTCCAGACTTGCTTCGGTCACAAAGTGGAGGAGAAGGGTTGATTTGGGAGGAAGCAAAGAAAGGTGTTGAGACCGGAGAATAGTGCGGGGAGAGTAGTATCTCGACTTGTATCGAAAGTAAAAGCTTGGGAAGCTTGCAAGAGATGAAAGCTTTTGGGAGAGCTTGCAAAGTTGCCTTTCCGAGAGTGTAGTATTTTTCTCCCGACCGAGACTTGTTGTCCGGTGGAAATAGGTAAGACCTATTTATACAAGTCGAGATTGAAACGTACCACGGCCTCATGAAGGAAGAGAGTAAAGGGTGAAATAATGGGAGGAGGTGGTAACCGCATGGTGTTAATGGGTGAAAACGTTTTCACCATTATTTCCTCATTTATTTGACCGATTTATTCCTTTTCACGCTTTCTTAATGTGAGCGTAGTGTACGTTGCAAGCTGTGACCGCCAAACCAAAACCCTGGAAAGCATCCCCCAGTTTGTGTTGATGTCTCGAGTGTTGGTTGCATCTTGAGTGCAAGTGGTGCTGCTAGGGGCGCATGTGGCATGTGCCAATGACGTGTGTGGAATGCCTTGGTGGTAGGTTGCACGGTTTGCAAGTTAGGCTACCAGCGTGTGTGTTTGGCATGTGCCAATGGCATGTACGGAATGCCTTGGTGGTAGGTTGCACGGTTTGCAAGTTAGGCTACCAGCGTGCATGTTGGCGTGTGCCAATGGCATGCGTGGCCGTTAGGGTCGTGGCTTTGGTAAGAAAAGCTACCAATGTGAGCATGTTGGCATGTGCCAATGGCATGCGTGGCCGTTAGGGCCGTGGCTTTGGCGAGCATGTTGGCATGTGCCAATGGCATGCGTGGTCGTTAGGGCCGTGGCTTTGGTAAGAAAAGCTACCAAATGAGCATGTTGGCATGTGCCAATGGCATGCGTGGCCGTTAGGGCCGTGGCCTTGGTAAGAAAAGCTACCAGTGAGCATGTTGGCATGTGCCAATGGCATGCGTGGCCGACTTGGCCTAGGTTGCATGGTTTGTAAGCCTAGGGAGCTATATTTGGCATGCGCCAATGGCATAGCGGCTTGGAAATATGGCTTGTGGTACGTGTTGGCATGTGCCAATGGCACGTATGGCCATGTTGACCTAGTTGCACGTTTTGCAAGCCTAGGGCGCTATATTTTGCATGCGCCAATGGCATAACGGCTTGGAAATATGGCTTGTGGTACGGCGTTGGCATGTGCCAATGGCACGTACGGCCATGTTGACCTAGTTGCACGTTTTGCAAACCTAGGGCGCTATATTTGGCATGCGCCCGATAGCGGCATGGAAATATGGCTTGTGGTACGTGTTGGCATGTGCCAATGGCACGTACGGCCATGTTGACCTAGTTGCACGTTTTGCAAGCCTAGGGCGCTATATTTGGCATGCGCCAATGGCATAGCGGCTTAGTTTGGCATGGTTGCCAATGAGTGCGATATGTAGTTTGGTTTTAAGCGTCATTTGCCATGGTGTGCGATGTGTGCGCTTGGTTTTGGCGTTGTTGCCATGGTGCGAGTGTGCGGCTTGGCTTGGCATTGTTGCCATGGTGGGCGGTGTGCGGCTTGGTTTTGGCGTTGTTGCCATGGTGCGCGGTGTGCGGCTTGGCTTGGCATTGTTGCCATGGTGCGCGATTAATGCGGCTTGGTTTGGCATTGTTGCCATGGTGCGCAGTGTGCGGCTTGGTTTGGCATTGTTGCCATGGTGCGCGGTGTGCGGCTTGGTTTGGCATTGTTGCCATGGTGCGAGTGTGCGGCTTGGTTTTGGAATTAGGGTTACGTGTCGAAAACCTAATGCGGTATTTTGAAAAAATACCCTATTAATTATTTACACTGAGTTAAATGTTCGTAGTTAATGTGTTGCGGGTAACACTAGGTCATGGGGTTTTACGATTTTACCTTTTGTTTAAAAACCACCATGTGATCGAATATAAAAATCACTAGGCAACCCAATTTCCATTAATGCACCCTAATATGGTATTTAGCATTTTGCCATTTCCATTGGTGCACCCTAATATGCAATTTCATATCACCATTATGAATGCTTTAAATGGCAATCGTCTAAAATGGGTTTATTTGTGTTTTTGTTTTTAGTGGCTTTTTTATTTTAAAGAATCGAGGTAGAAAGTATCTTCAAAAATAAAATAAAAATTACAATGATTACTCATGCAACATTTTCTTTTGGACAATCGTCATATTTCAAATCATTCAAATCAAAATGGTGATTACATGTTCGCTTACAAGAACAAGTAAATCGCGAAGAAAAAGAACAATAAACCACAAAAATACCCAATTTTTGTATATGTAGAAGTGATGAATGATGGTGTAAACTTGAAAAATTATATAATATGTAGAAGTGATGAATGATGGTGTAAACTTGAAACATAATATAATAGTAAATGTAAACCATGATAATAAAGATCCTTTCCAAAGAGAGTTTTTGTTTGATCGGCCTCTCCGAAGAGATTTAAGAAGCAAGTCCCACAAGACCTTCTACAAAGAGAGTTAATGAGAAAGTCATGCATGTATGCAGTGAACACAGCTTATTGTTTGTAAGGTAAAATTACTTCTACCTCAAACACAGAAATTTGTATGATGATTTGCTTGATAATCGATCCGTGACCTCGATCTTCAATTGAATTATGGAGAAGGAGGGTACCGCAAAAAAGCTTAGATGCTAAAGTCGGTATTGGATTTTTCACAGGGAGTTTTGGTATGGAAGATTGCTTACCCTTTTGGGTTTATGAACCTCTCTATTTATATGAGCCAATTTCAGTTTATTTTCTTTGATTTTATGGCAGATATTAATTGCCATAACTGGCCCCTGCATGCCTCCCAGTAATAACTGGCATTGACCGGTCCTGCATGCCGCATGTGATAACTGGCCAGCCTTGATGGCTGCATGGCTCTAGTGTAACTGACCCTTGCATGGTTGTTGGAATGCTATAGAAGCAAAGTTCTGAGGGGGGGCGTGAAATCATTAGGCAAGCGTAATGGGGGCGGAATCATCCGAGGGCTACGGAATTATCTTTCGTAGCGTGCTTCACCGAAACATTAAAATTTAAACGCAGATTAATCGCCCCAATTAATCGCCGATTGCCGTTCATTCTTTGGTCATGGCTCGGCGTGAAAGGCCGGGCACATCATCTTTGTTAGTGACGTGGCACACACGTTCCGACGTGGCTTTCGCCACGTCATCTCGCCCGCCGATGTGGCATTCGTTCGCTAACGTGGCGCCCGCCACGTCATCTTGCATATGTTGACGTGGCAATTTGATATCTTAGCGTGGCACTTACAAGAAATCAGACTACTGGCCGACGTCGCACCTTCCACGTCATCACCTGTCTTTGACGTGGCACCTTCCATCATCACCTGTGCTGACGTGACACACTGATGACGTGGAACCTTTAATGACGTACCAATGGTGACGTGGAGCGCTTGTGTTGTGAAACTTTTTAGCCCATGGGCTTGTGCATGGGGTGTTTGTTAGTGAGGCCTAGCTTAGTTTGTTGTACATGGGGTGTTTGTTAGGCCTAGTTAGCCATACTTGGGTAAACAAAGGAAGCAACTTAGGCCCAATGAACCCTCCTTTGCTAGTAGTAGGAGCTTTGTAGGCCTATGTTAGCCCATTTATTTGTGTAGAATATTATTAGGGGTACAAACATCGCCCCCTCTTAACCCATAACCTGTTATGGGTTAAGAAGTTTGAGTTTCCCTCTGAATTTGCATTTTTCTGGAGTATTACATAACCCGCCACGAACATGTCGTTCGGAGTGTTATGCAACTCGCCCCAAGGGATGAGTTGATTGCGCGGGAGTGTTATATATCCCGCCCCCAAATTGTTGAGGTGACATATAACTCGCCCCCAGTATGTTTTGTGTCATGCTGCTCAATGCTCGCGCAGGGGTGCACCTCCCTGCTGCACTTTGCTCGCGCATGGAATGAAAAGTTGAGTTTTCTGCTATCTTGAATTCGCGCAAGGGGCCAATCCTGCTATTCAAGATGCGCGCAAAGTTTGTGATGTGTATATTTTCATGTGCCTGGACAGACGAAAAATGTTCGCCACATTTGTCGTTGCCCATACGATGGGGATAAAATTGAGATAGGGCAAAAATGCTCGAACTGTGCACTCACCCTTCCTGCGAGGTGTCAGAGACGTTGCTGACATTAGACTGAAGCTATACTGGTCTGCCATACTGACTGCAGATTTGATCATCCGCAGCAGCATATAATTAACACGAACAATTTTGATAAAGTATGGAATACCAAAATAATGTTGAATTAAAATTTACGAAATTGAAATAACAAGATAAATACCTCTTTTGCTTCGACCACAATTGCTTCGTTAAAACCTTTGAGTGGAAAACCCGGTGGGACAAAACCATCAAAAGGAAAAGAGTGCAAGACAATGCAGATTTGAATCTAGCTACTTCTAATGATATAACTTTTTCAAGTGGGAAAGAATTCCACGGCTTCCATGGCTTCGAATCCTCGGTTAAGTCGAGATTCCTTAAGTAGTAGGATCCAAGAGATGCGGTCTATCCACTATGTATGGGCCTTACCAGTTCGCTCCCGAGCTTCCCACGTTAGGTTCCATTGTGGTGCTCGGGTTTTCTTCAAGACATATTCCCTGGGTTTGAGCGACCGTTCTCGACTTTGCGATCATATCTCGGCTTGATTGCTTCTTGGTATCGGACCAAGTCTTTGCAGTCGCCTTCTCTTTGTTCTTCCGGAACTCTTTATCCAAAAGCGTATGATGTTGTTTTCTCCAGTTTGACACGAGTTTTGGTAGTCTTGAGTTGTACCTCGGTGGGTATGACTGCCTCTCTGTCCCATACGCCAATGTAAATGGAGAAAATCCGGTGGATCTTTTGGGGTTGTTCGGTAGGACCATAAGACTACGGGGAATTCCCTCGGTCCATTTTCCTTCGCCTTCTCAGTAGTTTCTTGAGGTTGTCCATAATAACGCGGTTGGTTGCTTCGCCACTGCCCGTTGCTTTGAGCATAGTAAGGAGACGAGAAATTGTGGCGAATATTGAGGCCCTTGCAAAAGTCTTTGATTACTCTGAATCGAGCCGCTTCCCATTGTGCGATATTATTGCGTGCGGGGATACCGAACTTGAGGACGATATTCTCCCATATGAACCTTTTCACATCATGTCTGGTGACGTGTACCGGTGCCACTGCCTTCGACCCACTTGGTGAAATAATCGATGGCGGATAATACACTTAATCGCGCCTCCGGAGCTTTGGGGAGCGGCCCAACGATGTCCAATCCCCACATGAGAAACGGCCAGAGGACTAAAAACTAGATGTAATTCGTTGGCGGGCCTTTTCGGAATTGGAGCGTGTTCTTGGCATGGCACACATTTCTGCGCATATTCTTTAGCGTCTTTCTGCATGTACAGCCAGAAATACCCTTGGGTAAGTATCATGTGC
Organism: Papaver armeniacum; assembly: GCA_023531295.1. Taxonomy (NCBI): domain Eukaryota; kingdom Viridiplantae; phylum Streptophyta; class Magnoliopsida; order Ranunculales; family Papaveraceae; genus Papaver; species Papaver armeniacum. The sequence goes on from JAJJWW010016700.1 coordinate 45,169, forward strand.
GCGAGACTCGCGCCTCTAGAATGGGCTGCCACAAATTCCCTCATGATCCCTCGCCAAGTATTATTTGTCCTTCCTACTGATACGCATCGCAAAAATGGCTCCAAAGCTACAGGTTTGCGATATAACAGCCCTTCGATCATTGAGTATCTCCATGAATTCTTTTTCACCTTTGCAGCCGGTTTCTCAACTTCAGGGAGTTCGTCGGTTGTCAGGTACTGGATGTATGGTTGACGCCAATCTGTAATGTTTTCAACATGATTGCCTGAATTATCTGTCACTGGACTGTCAACATCCATATTGCTGTCGATGTTCTCAGTATCCCCTTGTGCTGATGTAGCTGCCCTCTCACCCCCACTAGCTTGTGCGAGGGCCAGAACGAAGTGGCCGTCGGAGATGCTAGGTAACTCTTGGAAATCTACTACAACGAAACGGGTGGAATCAGTTTTGACTGCGGAAGAAAGATATGCCAAAGCATCTGCATGCCTGTTTTCCAACCGCGGTCTCTGCCCAATGGAGAATTGGTCGAACTCATTTGCCAGCTCTCTCATATGATCCAAATACAGAGCCATTCTCTCTTCCTTGGCTCTGTAGGTCCCCAGAAACTGGTTGACCACTAGCATGGAATCAGTGACCAGCTTCACGTTCTTCGCATCTAACTGTTTGACAGCTTTTAAACCGATTATTGCAGCTTCATATTCAGCCTCATTGTTTGATGCTTGGAAACCCAGCCTGGTCGCTTTCTCGATCCTCGAACCTTCGGGAGTAAGGATGACGCATCCAACTCCAGCACTACCAATGTTTGATGACCCATCGGTAAATCTGATCCATAATGGTTCGTGTATCGATCTCCATTGCGGACTCTCCCCAAGTCCGATCGGTGATTGGCTCGGTGGGTTTGAACAACTCCTCTTCTTCTCCAAGAACAGTTTCTATATCGTCCCACGGGAAAATCTGCTAAGAACGCAGCCGGGGCGTGTCCTTTTCTGATTCTAGTTTCGTACTTGATCTCATACGCCCCATAAAATTTGACCATATGGCTATAGGCCGACGGAATCATCGGCACGTTCAGGATTCTCTTCTGCGGGTATTCAGGAGCATACTACGATCTGTCTTCCTTGGAAATAAGGCTTGAGGCGACGAGATGCGTGAAAAAGTGCAAGCTCTATCTTTTCAATTTTCTTATACCGTGTTTTCGCCCCGTCAAGGATATACCGTGAAGTAAACGGGTTTCTCATATGGGTCAGAACAAACAAGACCTTGCACTCACAGCGTTCTCTCCGTTGCGGCCAGGATATACTCCGGGACAGTTGTCCAGTTTTGGACTCACCAAAACTCGGGGGAGTTGACAAATACCGCTGATCTCATCAAAAGCCTTTTCGCACTCATCCGTCCAACCAAAATTCTTGCTTTCTTCAAAACATCAAAGAATGGCTTGAATCGATCCGACGATCGTGAAATGAAACGGTTTAAAGATGCTAATCGCCCCGCTAGCTTTACGGACCTCCTTCTTCGTTCTTGGGGATGGCATTTCTCCGATGGCTCGATTTTCTAGGATTCGCCTCAATTCCTACGTGCGTCATCAAGTATCCAAGGAACTTTCCCGATGACATGCCCGAATGAACATTTTAGGATTTAGCTTCATACGATATTGCCTTAAGATATCAAACGTCTTGAGATCAAGAAAATCGATTCCTTTTGCTGGATTTCACTACCATATCATCGATATATACTTCCATCGACTTCCCAATTAGATCCTTGAATATATGGTCTACCAAGTCTTGGTAGGTTGCCCCTGCGTTCTTTAGCCCGAATGGCATTACGGATATATGATGGTAGACTCCTGCATCGATCCTTTGACGTAGTATGCTCTTGATCGTCCTCGAACAAAGGTATTTGGTTATACCAGAAAACCCGTCCATGAATGACGAGTCTCCCATATCCTGCCGGTTGCATCCACCAAATCTCTTATCCGTGGCAGCGTGAGTACGGATCACTCGGACATGCTTTATTCAAATCGGTAAAATCGTCTGACACGAATTTTACCATTCTTCTTGAGCAGTGCGACATTTGACAGCCAGCGTGGATATTGCCTTTGGTCAATAAAGCCTGCTTCCAACGACTTTTCGACCCATTAACTCCATCTTTTTGCTTTGCGCCATATTCCTGATTTTTTGTCGAACATGATGGAACTTCTCATCGATTTTAGCCTGTGGCAGGCTACATTTGGATCTATCCCAGGCATCTCAGCGAAACTCCATGCGAAAACATCGGCGTTAGCCCTTAGCAATGACGTTCATGTGCAGGCAGGTCTGCCCCTACGAACGTTGTTTTGTGTTCCTCATCTCCAATATGGACCTCGATCGGTTTCTCGACCGTTGGGGGTTGGTGCGTCCTCTCCATATGATTACCTAGGGAGAGGATTTTGTATTATTGTTATGCTCGAGTCGCATGATCTGGTTTCGCTAACCGACTTCTTGTACTCATCCATTGCACTCTCGTGACACTTGTGGGCGGCCATCCGGTCGCCTCTCACTTTCACGACTCTTTCTTGGGTAATAAACTTCAAGCATTGATGATTAGATGATGAATCGCCGATATCATGCAGCCAATCTCGTCCACAATCGCATTGTAGGGTGCTCTTAATCCGGCAACAAGAAAGTGCCCAAGACGGACTTGTCGACCCACGTTATAGGTATCTTCAATTTTCCAATCGCCTTTGTAACGCCCATTTGAAACCGATAATTGGATTTTCATCCTCCTCGATAAAGTCGTATGGGAGATTCATAGAGGAGTAAGCTCGAAAACGACACGTTCACCGAGCTTCCTGTATCAACTAGAATCGATTGTACATGAA
>JAJJWW010016701.1:0-41142 GCA_023531295.1 Papaver armeniacum
TAAGGGTTATAAGGCGGGGTCTATATAAACTTAATGTAACCCGTCCGAATTGAAATTGAATGATTCTTCGCTTACATGTGTGTGTCATTGAACGTTTGGCATGGTAGACTTGGTCATGTAAACTATAAATCAATGCATAAATTGGCTAGCGTAGGTCTGCATACCCAAATTCACTTTAGATAAAAATCATAAGTGTGAGATTTGCGTAGAATCTAAGCATGCTAAGAAATCATTCAATAAGAATGTCCGGAGAAACTCTAAACCCTTAGATTTAATCCACTCAGACCCTAGTTGATATGAAGTCAGTTCAATCAAGAGGTGGTAAGAAATGGTTTATTACTTTTATAGATGATTGTACGAAGTACTGCCATGTTTACTTACTTAGAGGGAAGGATGATGCCTTAGAAGCCTTTAAGATATATAAAAGTGAAGTCGAAAACCAATTGAATACTACCATTAAAACTATTAGGTCTCGACCGTGGTGGTGAGTATGAAATTCCGTAGGAGATTTTGAAGAACATGGCATAATACATGAGACTACTGACCCCTTATTCACCTCAATCCAATGGTGTAGCCGAACGTAAGAACCGTACCCTTAAGGATATGATGAATGCCATGTTGATTAGTTCGGGATTACCTTCAATTTGTGGGGGAGGCTATCCTCTCCGCCAATTACATCCTGAACAGAAAGTACCCTTTAAAGGATCGAGATAAAACTCCATATGAGTTATGGAAAGGTAGACAACCATCTTATGATTACTTCAAAGTGTGGGGGTGCTTGGCAAAGGTGGGCATCCCTCCTCCTAAGAAAAATAAGATAGGACCCAAAACCGTTGATTGTGTTTTTATAGGGTATCTGAGCATTCTAGTGCTCATAGGTTTATGGTTGTGAGTTAAAATTTCGACATAGGGTTGAATACTATCATGGAGTCTAGGGATCTTTGAGTTTTTTTTTGAAACTGTTTTTCCTTTGAAACGTGATTCTCGAAAGAGGTGTTTAGATGATCCCCAGATGTTCCTTCAACTAGTCAATTATTACCTTTAGAGGAAGATGAACCGAGGAAGTGGAACCTAGAAGAGGTAAAAGGGTTAGAACCGAGAAAACCTATCCCGGTTGCATTACATACCTAGCCGAGTCGATCCTCGGACTTATAGAGAAGCCATGACTTGTCCAAGCTTCGTGGTGGAAAGAAGCTTCCATTAGTGAAATGGATTCCCTTCGAGAAAACGGTACTTTTGAACTTGTAGATTTACCTCCGTGGTGTAAGGCCATAGGTTGTAAATGGATTTTCAAAAGAAAACGTAAGATAGATGGAACTATTGAAAAATACAAGGCTAGGCTGGTAGCTAAAGGCTGGAACAAATAGAAGGTATAGATTTCTTTGACACCTATTCACCGGTGAGTAGAATTAGCTCCATTAGGATGTTAATTGCTATAGCTTTTGTCATAATTTAGAGATACATCAAATGGATGTAAAGACAAATGTTTCTTAATGGTGAGTTAGATGAAGAAATTTATATGGAACAACCCGAGGGCTTTGTAGTTAAAGGTTGTGAAAAGAAAGTGTGTAAACCGGTTAAATCTTTGTATGGATTGAAACAAGCACCTAAACGGTGGCATGAAAAATTTGATCATGTGATGATTTCTAGTGGTTTTAGAATTAATGAATCGATAAGTGTGTTTATACTAAACTTGTCAAGGATGCCTCAGTGTGATTGTATGCTTGTATGTTGATGATATGCTTATACTAGGTACAAACATGGATGTTATTAATTCCACTAAGAAACTGTTGAATGAGAATTTTGACATGAAAGACTTAGGCCCAACTGATGTCATATTAGGGATGAAGATTAGAAAAACTTCTAATGGCTATAGTCCGAGTCATCTCATTATGTTGAATCCATACTTAAGAAATTTAATCGCCTTTAATCAAAACCCGTGTGTACTCCTTATGATTCTAACTTGTCATCTCAAGAAGAATAAGGGTGTAGGAGTTAACCAACTTGAATACTCGAGAGTCATAGGAAGTCCGATGTATTTGATGAATTGTACAAGACCAGACATTGCTTATGCGTAAGTAGGTTAAGCGGGAGTATACTTGTAATCCAGGCGGATACATTGGGATGCACTTATTAGAGTGCTAAAGTACTTGAAGTACACAATGACCTTTAGTTTGAATTACAAAGGATATCCCATTGTCCTTGAGGGATTTTGCGATGCTGTTGGATAACAGGATCGGGAGGATTCTAAGTCTACGAGTGGATATGTATTCACTCTAAGCGGGTGCGTCGTATCTTGGAAGAGTTCCAAACAGACATGTATAGCTCTGTTTCCACTATGGAATCGGAGTTTATTGCGTTAGATAAAGCGGGAGAGGAGGCCGAATGGCTAAGAAACTTTTAGAAGATATTCCTCTCTCGGCATAGGCCCGTGCCATCTATATCTATACACTCGTGACGAAGAAATCTGCGATAGGTAGAGCTAAGAGTTGCTTCTACAATGGAAAGTCTATACATATTCGTAGAAGACATGATACTTTGAAAACACTAATCTCAACGGGCGTTATTTCCATAGATTGGATGCGGTCAAGGAGAATATCGCGGACCCTTTGACGAAAGGTTTGTCCAAGGAGATAGTTAGTAAAGCATCGAGGGGGATGGGGCTTAGGCTCAAAAATTAAACTTGCCATGAAGGATACTCAACCTTGCTGACCTGGAGATTCCAAGATCAAGGTTTCGAATGAGACAACTAATTCATGGTGGGTAAAGGTAAACACTATCAAAGAATTTCATTCTCCCGTCCCTTCCCTATGGTGTTGATGTGATAGTGTGTTTGCATGTGGAGGATGATTTTTTAAATAAGTCTTAATGAGTTCCATAGTTTCAATTAAGATTGAAGTGGGGTGTAGCAAGTAAACACTCTTGATGGAACTCACCTATCTCGAATGTGGAAGTGGGGCCGCTTCTATGAGAATTGAGCCAATTCTCTAGAGCATTCCGAGAAACAGGATATGTCCGGGGCCAAATTGGACAAAACGGCACGAACTTAGCAACACCGGAGAATATCATGTGTGGTTGTTGTCGCGAATTACACCAACGCTATCGGTTCAAGACTAGGTTCTTTGTTTAGCTAGTAGTTAGGTAACTTCTCACTAAGTAAGGGTTCAAGACCTCATGGACACCTTTGCCTAAATGGTATTTTCCTTACTCGATTTTTTCGTTTTCCGAGATTTCATTCATGTGGGGGATTGTTGGAGAAAATGAGTTTTAATTAAAATGTTTTATGGTCTTGGTGTGGTTTGATCTAATGACCTAAGGGTCTAAGGATGCTCACTCATTTTTGTGTGAATGAAGTGGAACCTTTAGTCCCACATTGTGGAAAACTAAAGATGAGCTCCACTATATAACCATACACTTATGTATGAATTGTAAAACGTGGGTGGAGCGGGTGGGCAAAAATACATATTTTTACTCATGCGATATGCGCGTATGCCATGCACCAAGTTCCTTTTCTACACGGATTTATTTTTGGCGAGTTTTTCTTTAGAAAATTAATTCCAAAATTAATTCTTAAGAGTTCTATTTATGGTAAAATTCCTTTTACTTGTTTTTGAAGAAAACCAAAACCTAACTTGATTTGCAAGTATTTCATCCTATAAATACAACTCGAAAATCTGTTTTCAACACACCGAAAAATTCTTCTTTTATTCTAGGGTTTTCTCCATACGTTTTTACCTCCATCCCTGTTGCTGAGTTCGAAGAGAGGGTAACTTGCGTTGTGCTAACTCAAGTTATATCGGGCGTCTTATCCTCGGACACATCTTCGTTTGTGAGGGGTTTAGCATTACTCAACTCGAGTATACCCCTGAACTAATGTGTTAAGGACAACTTGTTGAACCCGTGATTTCCGCCCGTCAAGTTATTTCGGTAGAGTTGTTTCGCATTAGTTCTTTACATATTATTTTCGATACATCTAACGTGCTGTTCATTGTTGCAAGATCCCAACAATCTTAACACATTAGTATTCCTTGTAACAATGGGAATCAACGATGTAGAAAGACCACAAAAGTTTAACGGAAAGGATTTCAAGAGATGGCAATCCAAGATGCTGTTTTATCTGAGCCATCATGAACTGGATTATGTCTCGGTTCAGGGTGATGACTTATACAATATTGAAAATTTGTCCGAGGAGGAGGTCAATATGAACACGAGGTCTAATTTTCTCTGGCTAAAAATCATATCATGAACGGTTTGGAAGATGCGATGTATGATTTTTACAATGCTAAAGAGAACTTGACTCACCGCTTATGAGTTGTGGACTGCGTTAGAAGCAAAGTACCAAGTCGGAGACTCAGCAGGAAGCAAGAAATTTCTCAAAAGTGGCAAAGTTTATGGAGTTCAAGATGACGAATGATAAGTCTCGTTGTTGATCAATTCCTCGAACTTCAACAAATTATTAACCGATTCTTCATTGAAGGTATGGTTGTTGATGAGACTTTTCAAGTGTCTGCGGTGATTGAGAAGTTACCATCTTCTTGGTCGGAGTATAAGAAAAAGCTGAGGCATGAAACTGGCGAGATCAACATGGTTGAATTGGGGAAAGAAGATTCAAGTGGAAGAGATGTTGTGCACCAAAGACAAGAACGTGTCATCTGTAAGGGACATGTCTAACAAAGCTCATATGTCTGAACATAAGCCATCCAAAGCTGGAAAAGGTGACAACAACAATGAATCAAGCATGGACCTAACAAGAAAGGTACGTTTCGTAAACCGAGAATCTAGCATTGTTAAAATTAAGGGTCCTTGTTGGGTGTGTGGAAACACCTGGTCATATGGCGCTCACTGTAGACAACGTAAGGATAAGAAGAATAATGCTAACTGGTTGAGAAAAGCAAAGACGAAGTTTTCATTGTGGTGTACGAAGTTAATCAGTGACCAATGTGATGGATTGGTGGGTAGACTCTGGAGCTACCAAGCATGTTTGTGGGGAACGAGACTGCTCACCTCCTACGAGGGTAAGGGAAGGCGAGAAACTCTATATGGGTAACTCATCTGCATCGAGGTTGCGGGGAAAAGGAAAGGTCGGTCCAAGAACCTCACATCCGGAAAGACTCTCACATTGAATGAAGTTCTTCATGTTCCAGGACATCTCGCAAAAAATCTTGTTTCTTGTTCTGCCCCATTTTTAGATGATAAGGGTTTTTAAAGTTACAATTGATCCTGGAAAACTTATAGTAACTAAGGGCAATGATTATGTGGGTAAGGGTTATAAGACCGGGGGTCTATATAAACTTAATGTAACTTGTCCGAATTGAAATTGAATGATTCTTCTACATGTGTGTGTCATTGAACGTTTGGCATGGTAGACTTGGTCATGTAAACTATAAATCAATGCATAAATTGGCGAAGCTTAGCTGAATACCCAAATTCACTTTATATAAAAATCATATGTGTGAGATTTGCGTATAATCTAAGCATGCTAAGAAATCATTCAATAAGAATGTCCAGAGAAACTCTAAACCCTTAGATTTAATCCACTGGACCTAGTTGATATGAAGTCGGTTCAAACAAGAGGTGGTAAGAAATGGTTTATTACTTTTATAGATGATTGTACGAAGTACTGCCATGTTTACTTACTTAGAGGGAAGGATGATGCCTTAGAAGCCTTTAAGATATATAAAAGTGAAGTCGAAAACCAATTGAATACTACCATTAAAACTATTAGGTCTGAGTGGTGGTGGTGAGTATGAAATTCCTAGTAGGAGATTTCGTGAAGAACATGGCATAATACATGAGACTACAGCCCTTATTCACCTCAATCCAATGGTGTAGCCGAACGTAAGAACCGTACCCTTAAGGATATGATGAATGCCATGTTGATTAGTTCCAGATTACCTTCGAATTTGTGGGGGAGGCTATCCTCTCCGCCAATTACATCCGAACAGTACCCTTTAAAGGATCGAGATAAAACTCCATATGAGTTATGGAAAGGTAGACAACCATCTTATGATTACTTCAAAGTGTGGGGTGCTTGGCAAAGGTGGGCATCCCTCCTCCTAAGAAAAATAAGATAGGACCCAAAACCGTTGATTGTGTTTTTATAGGGTATCCGAGCATTCTAGTGCTCATAGGTTTATGGTTGTGAGTTCAAATTTCGACATATGGTTGAATACTATCATGGAGTCTAGGGATGCCGAGTTTTTGAAACTGTTTTTCCTTTGAAACGTGATTCTCGAAAGAGGTGTTTAGATGATCCCCTAGATGTTCCTTCAACTAGTCAATTATTACCTTTAGAGGAAGATGAACCGGAAGTGGAACCTAGAAGAGGTAAAAGGGTTAGAACTGAGAAACCTATCCTGGTTGCATTACATACCTAGCCGAGTCGATCCTCGGACTTATAGAGAAGCCATGACTTGTCCGAGAAGCTTCGTGGTGGAAAGAAGCTTCCATTAGTGAAATGGATTCCCTTCGAGAAAACGGTACTTTTGAACTTGTAGATTTACCTCCGTGGTGTAAGGCCATAGGTTGTAAATGGATTTTCAAAAGAAAACGTAAGATAGATGGAACTATTGAAAAATACAAGGCTAGGCTGGTAGCTAAAGGCTACTGACAAATAGAAGGTATAGATTTCTTTGACACCTATTCACCAGTGAGTAGAATTAGCTCCATTAGGATGTTAATTGCTATAGCTTCTGTCCATAATTTAGAGATACATCAAATGGATGTAAAGACAAAGCGTTTCTTAATGGTGAGTTAGATGAAGAAATTTATATGGAACAACCGAGGGCTTTGTAGTTAAAGGTTGTGAAAAGAAAGTGTGTAAACCGGTTAAATCTTTTGTATGGATTGAAACAAGCACCTACTTGATGGCATGAAAAATTTGATCATGTGATGATTTCTAGTGGTTTTAGAATTAATGAATCGATAAGTGTGTTTATACTAAACTTGTCAAGGATGCCTGTGTGATTGTATGCTTGTATGTTGATGATATGCTTATACTAGGTACAAACATGGATGTTATTAATTCCACTAAGAAACTGTTGAATGAGAATTTTGACATGAAAGACTTAGGCCCCGCCCGATGTCATATTAGGGATGAAGATTAGAAAAACTTCTAATGGCTATAGTCCGAGTCAGTCTCATTATGTTGAATCCATACTTAAGAAATTTAATCGGTTTAATCAAACCCTGTGTACTCCTTATGATTCTAATCGTCATCTCAAGAAGAATAAGGGTGTAGGAGTTAACCAACTTGAATACTCGAGAGTCATAGGAAGTCGATGTATTTGATGAATTGTACAAGACCGGACATTGCTTATGCCGTAAGTAGGTTAGCGGTATACTTGTAATCCAGGCGGATACATTGGGATGCACTTATTAGAGTGCTAAAGTACTTGAAGTACACAATGACCTTTAGTTTGAATTACAAAGGATATCCTACCGTCCTTGAGGGATTTTGCGATGCAAACTGGATAATGGATCGAGAGGATTCTAAGTCTACGAGTGGATATGTATTCACTCTAGAAGTGCGTCTGTATCTTGGAAGAGTTCCAAACAGACATGTATAGCCTGTTCCACTATGGAATCGGAGTTTATTGCGTTAGATAAAGCGGGGAGAGGAGGCCGAATGGCTAAGAAACTTTTTAGAAGATATTCTCTCTCGGCATAGGTGTGCCGCCTATATCTATACACTTTGGACTGACAAATCTGCCGATAGGTAGAGCTAAGAGTTGCTTCTACAATGGAAAGTCTATACATATTCGTAGAAGACATGATACTTTGAAAACACTAATCTCAACGGCGTTATTTCCATAGATTGGATGCGATCCAAGGAGAATATCGCGGACCCTTTGACGAAAGGTTTGTCCAAGGAGATAGTTAGTAAAGCGTCGAGGGGGGATGGGGCTTAGGCTCAAAATTAAACTTGCCATGAAGGATACTTCAACCTTCTTGACGGAGATTCCAAGATCAAGGTTTCGCATGAGACAACTAATTCATGGTGGGTAAAGGTAAACACTATCAAAGAATTTCATTCTCTGTCCCTTCCCTATGGTGTTGATGTGATAGTGTGATTTGCATGTGGAGGATGATTTTTTAAATAAGTCTTAATGAGTTCCATAGTTTCAATTAAGATTGAAGTGGGGTGTAGCAAGAACACTCTTGATGGAACTCACCTGTCCGAATGTGGAAGTGGGGCCGCTTCTACATGAGAATTGAGCCAATTCTCTAGAGCATTCGAGAAACAGGATATGTCCGGGGCCAAATTGGACAAAACGACACGAACTTAGCAACACGGGGAGAATATCATGTGTGGGTTTATTGTCATGATTACACCAACGCTATCAGTTCAAGACTAGGTTCTTGTTTAGCTAGTAGTTAGGTAACTTCTCACTAAGTAAGGGTTCAAGACCTCATGGACACCTTTGCCTAAATGGTATTTTCCTTACTACGATTTTTTTCGTTTCGAGATTTCATTCATGTGGGGGATTGTTGGAAAATGAGTTTTAATTAAAATGTTTTATGGTCTTGGTGTGGTTTGATCTAATGACCTAAGGGTCTAAGGATGCTCACTCATTTTGTGTGAATGAAGTGGAACCTTTAGTCCCACATTGTGGAAAACTAAAGATGAGCTCCACTATATAACCATACACTTATGTATGAATTGTAAAACGTGGGTGGAGCGGGTGGGCAAAAATACATATTTTTACTCATGCGATATGCGCGTATGCCATGCACCAAGTTCCTTTTCTACACGAATTTATTTTTGGCGAGTTTTTCTTTAGAAAATTAATTCCAAAATTAATTCTTAAGAGTTTATTTATGGTAAAATTCCTTTTACTTGTTTTTGAAGAAAACCAAAACCTAACTTGATTTGCAAGTATTTCATGCTATAAATACAACTCGAAAATCTGTTTTCAACACACCGAAAATTCTTCTTTTATTCTAGGGTTTTCTCCATACGTTTTTACCTCCATCCACATTCTTTGAGTTGAAGAGAGGGTAACTTACGTTGTGCTAACTCCAAGTTATATCGGGCGGTCTTATCCCGGACACATCTTGACTGTGAGGGGTTTAGCATTACTCAACTCGAGTATACCCGTGAACTAATGTGTTAAGGACAACTTGTTGAACCTGTGATTCTGCCCTCGTCAAGTTATTTCGGTAGAGTTGTTTCGCATTAGTTCTTTACATATTATTTTCGATACATCTAACGTGCTGTTCATTGTTGCAAGATCCCAACAGATTTGTCCCACCAGGTACGCCTTCTACCTCACTATCTAAATCAAGCATGAATTCAGTTTCAAGCAATGTAGTACGCCTCGGCCGAGTCAGCCGAGTTACTCGCGAGTAACCCGGGTATCGGTCTTTGGCCGATACGATCCTCAAAAACTCGGCCGAGCAGGGTATTCTCTATATACTCGTCGAGTTAGTCGTGACTCGGACCGAGTTAATCGTGACTCAGACCGAATTAATCGGCAGACTAGGATCAAAATATTTTCCAAACCACTATATAAAACCCTAAAAACTTATAAACCAACACTGGAGGCACAAGTAATAGTCAGCTCTATAAGTTTCTACTTCTTTTTGAACAATTTTTTCACCATTTTTCTTCTCATTCTTCTTCCACATCACAAACAGTTTACATATCTAGAAACTATATGCACAGGTATTACTCACCGAGCTGGATCGGCCGGGATCGGGAAATACTCGGGGATCGGGCTGTAGGAGCCGGGCTGATCCCCCGAGTCGTACTATATTGAGTTTTATCGAACGCGAACACGAACGAAGTAACAGGTGTGTCTTTCATCATCTTGCTGATAGGTTCTTCAAGGCCACTCTAGTGAAGCGTCGAAGCCTCTCCCAACTCAATCCCTAGTAGGACATGTAGAGTAGTAACTTATTAATATCGTAGATATCATCACCCATGTTTAGTGTGCAAAATATTTTATATTGTCTTTAAATAAAACTACAGTCATTACCTAAAATGCAAAAATATAATAACTGAAGTAAAAAAATCACAAATGTTTTAGGAATATTTTTTTTTTTTTCCATTTTTTCCCACCCAAAAAACCAAAATGAAATCCGTCACTTCATGTGACAAAATTACATCACCATTAATGTTCATACTTTATGTTTCTTTCACTGAACATGTATGAAGCTTCGATCTTGAAGTGGTTGGATGATCCATATCCATTGCACTTAACGGTGGAAGACACACATAGTTTCTTTACTTTATGAGGTTCAAATTGTATATCTAGCCGTAGTAATGTAGGTACGTAAGTTACATGACATTTAAGTCGACTTTATGTTTCTTTCATTTAATATGTATGATGCTTCACTTTGCTAGTGTGATTGAGTTTTGTCATGCGGATGGATCCGAGTCGATCGCGCATTTGATGATCAGGGAAAGCACACGTACTTCGGCATTATAAAATGTGACCAGGATCGAATTGTCTAGCTAGATATAGATTAGGTTTTAGATTCGAATGATAACTATATATATAGAAGTTAACCCTGTGAGGAAAAACAAGGAAAGTGTTGCATACTATAGTTTAGTAGCCCCTCTTGTTATTCCTTTTCATGTTTGAGCACCCGGTGGGCCCCGATCGAGTCAACTGGGTGCCTAAGTATTTTCCTTACGTCCATTAAGTCTCGAACACGTGTCTTACATCCACTGAGTGATCCTTAGAGAATTATCATTGGGTAAAATTTGTAAGAGAAGCTTATCTTCTCAGATATTAACATTATTAAGGAAATAGAAATTGTGGCTGTGCTTCTTAAAGCCAGATTTGGCCTGAATCTCAGATTTAGGAGGTGTTTACACCAAAACTTATCATCTCTGTGTGATTAATTGTTGTAACCATACAACAATTGGCATCAGAGCCGTTCTATCCACCCACAATTTTTTTTTCTGATATGAGATGACTCTCAAAGAGGTAACAGAAAAAGCTGATGCTAACGCCGCTGCTATCAATCAACTTCGATCGGATTTCCAAACCCTCTCTTCGAATCTTACTAGTCAAATCGACACGGTGAAAGCGAGCTTCAAAGATGCCTTACAGGATAACAACCGCAGTCTCATCCAGTTGTTCAGTCGACCAATACATCCAAATCGTTACGAGGATGGAGGTGGAGCTCATGAAGATGGTGGTGACACTACTCACATATTCCAGCAACCTCAGTCTCACTTTATTAATCACCACCATCGTCTGCCAAAGTTGGATTTCCCTCGTTTCAACGGAGATAACCCCGAGGTTGGATCCAAAAGAGTGAACGATACTTTCAACTCAATGACATTGAGGAACACAGGAAGGTTGACATTGTCGCTATTTATCTCGAGGGTAAGGCCGAAAAATGGTTTTTGAATTTTCAAATTAACCGTATTCGTATTACATGGGCTGATCTATCTCACCATTTATGTGCTCGATTTGAAAATCCTGTTGAGGAAAATTTTGTGGGCAGCTTCAACAAATTAGTTCAAAGTTCTTTCGTGGACGATTATTATGAGGAATTTGAGTCACTCAAAGCTTTAATGTCTCGTATGAATCCTTCACTGAGCGAATCCTACTTTGTAATGAGTTTTCTTAGTGGTTTAAAGGAGGATATTGGCAGGTGTGTGTCTATGTTTCATCCACAAACCTTAGCTGATGCTTTTTTATTGGCCCATCTACAAGAGCAAAAAATTCTCTACACAAACTCAGGTAATAAACCAATTGCCAGAACTTTCAACACATCTTATAACAATCATAGACAATACCCTCCTACACCCTTGTCTCCTAAATCAATCCTTAGCTCACCTAAATCAGCTAATAGTACTCCAAAGACTTTTTTCACTCCCACTACAAAGCCTAACCCATCAACACCAGTTATTAAGAGACTAACACAAGAGGAGATGGATAAAAGAAGAGCACAAGGATTATGCTACAATTGTGATGTTGTCTATCGACCTGGTCACTTTTGTAAAGGGAAGCAAAAACTTTACATGGTCCATATGGACAACACTGAATCACATGATGCTGAAGAGGAGGAAGAAATCTTTGAAGAAGCACAGGAGTCCCCAGTACACTCTGATGTTGAAGTTTCTCTCCATGCTCTCACAGGCCATGCCACTGGGGATACTATCAGAATTCCTGGCCTCCTTAACAGGAAAACCGTATCTATTCTGGTTGACACTGGCAGCACAACTAGCTTCATTGACAGTGATTTAGCTTCTTCACTTGGTTGTTCCATTGCACCAACTCCACCAATGATGGTTACTGGTGCTAATGGAGCACGAACAGTCAGTTCAGGTATTTGTCCAAAGCTACGAGTGGAGTATGCGAGGACACACATTTATGGAAGACTTGAGAATACTTCCATTGGGGGGATGTGATATAGTACTTGGCGCAGATTGGCTTCACAAATTAGGTGATGTTGTCTTCAACTTTGCAAAACTCACTATTTCCTTTCTCTACAATAACCAACATCTTACCTTGCAAGGCACTGTCCCAAAACACTCATTCTTAATGATGAGTAGTGCAGCCATTAAAAGGTACTTTTACAAACATTCTCATGGTCTGACGGCCCAACTATTTTCCATTTCTGCACCATCACCACCTCCACCAACTCCTGATACTTTACAACCCTTATTACACGAATTCAATGATATTTTCCAAGAACCAACTACACTTCCACCGAAAAGGAGTTTGGATCACAATATTCCCTTACAAGCAAACTCAACTCCTGTCAATCAAAGAGCATACAAATGCCCATATGTGCAGAAAGGGGTAGTTGAACAGTTGATTCAAGAAATGCTTCACTCTGGGATTATTCAACCAAGTTGACCATTTGCATCTCAATACTCTTGGTCAAGAAAAATGATAATTCATGGAGATTCTATGTGGATTATAGGAAACTTAATAGTATGACTATTAAGGATAAATTTCTATTCCTATTGTTGATGAGTACATTGGATGAACTTCAAGGATTTCAGGTGTTATCCAAAATTGATCTTCGAGCTGGCTATCACCAAATTCGAGTAAGCGATTTGGATATTTTCAAAACTGCATTTAGGACTCATCAGGGGCATTATGAGTTCAAGGTAATGCCATTTGGCCTCACCAATGCTCCAGCCACGTTTCAAGCTTTAATGAATGACATCTTTCAACCATTTTTGAGGAAATTTGTCTTGGTATTCTTTGATGACATCCTCATTTACAGTTCCAGTATGATTGAGCACTTAGAGCATCTCAGAATTGTTTTTTCCTTACTGAGACAACACCAGTTGTTTGCCAAGATGTCTAAATGCAGTTTTGGCCAATCTTCCTTGGAGTATTTGGGACACATTATTACACCTGCTGGAGTGTGTGATGATCCTACAAAGATTTCTTGCATGCAGACTTGGCCACTTCCCAAAAACATCAAAGAGCTGAGGGGTTTTCTTGGCCTAACTGGATACTACAGGAAATTTGTGCAAGGCTATGGTGCTATTAGCAAGCCTCTCTCTGACTTACTTAAGAAGAATTCATTTAATTGGAATCCTGCAGCAACTATGGCATTTGAAAAGCTCAAGCTGGCAATGAGCAACACTCTTGTTCTGGCTCTCCCTGACTTCACTAAGCAATTTGTGGTGGAAAGTGATGCTAGTGACTTATGTGTTGGTGCTGTATTGACTCAAGAGGGGAAAAGAATTGCTTACTTCAGCAAGCCATTAGGTCCAAGAGCAAGAGCTCTATCTACTTATGAGAAGGAATTTCTCGCTATTGTCCTTGCTGTTCAAAGATGGAGACATTATTTACAAGGTGCAAAATTTATCATCAAAACTGATCATCAAAGTACTCAGTTCTTCCTTACACAAAATATCACCACTGCTCTCCAACAAAGATGGCTTATCAAGTTATTTGGATTTGACTATGAAATTCAGTATAAAAAGGGTTCAGACAATGTCGTTGCTGATGCACTTTCTAGAAGACCTGATGCTTCTTGTTATTCATTATCCATCTCTACTCCATCTTGGATACAAGATGTCACTCTCAGTTATGCACAAGACCACAAGGCAGAGAAGCTTATCTCTCAACTACTCATCAATGCTAATAGTGTGCCAAATTTCACCTACAAGGAAGGCATTATCAGATACAAAAACAGAATCTACATTGGCTCTGGCGGCCATATCAGAGACAACATTCTACACTCACTACATGCCTCGCCATTGGTGGTCATTTCGGTATGCGGGCCACATATGTCGAGCAAAGTCCCATTTTTCCTGGCAAGGCATGCTCAAAGATATATTACTCTTTGTGTCCCATTGTGATACGTGCCAAAGGAACAAGAGTGATCACACCACTGCCGCTGGTTTGCTACAACCGTTGCCAATTCCCGAGCAAGCTTGGCAGCACGTCACCATGGATTTCATTGATGGCTTACCTGTCAGCAACAGAAATACTGTTATTCTGGTAGTTGTGGACCGGTTAACCAAGTATGCTCACTTCATGGCTATGCAACATCCTTATACTGCTGCATCTGTGGCTCAAGCTTTCCTCACTAATGTGTTCAAGCTACATGGATTGCCTTCCTCTATAGTGTCTGACAGGGACAAAGTATTCACAAGTCAATTCTGGCAAGCCTTATTCACAGCTCTGGGGACTAAAATAAACTTGAGCACTGCATATCATCCTCAGACCAGACTTGATGACCGAAAGAGTTAATGCATGTTTAGAGAATTACTTAAGATGCATCAGGGGCACTGCACTGCAAGCTTGGAGCCAATGGCTATCCCTTGCGGAGTGGTGGTATAATACTAGCTTCCACAGAGGTTTGAAAATGTCTCCATTTCTAGCATTATATGGGTATGTACCTCCACACATGGCTTTTCCTACAACTGTTACGACATCTGTGGCTGCAGTGGAAACTTATCTGAAAGACAGGGCAGTCATGCTGGATCTGCTAAAGGAGTCACTCTACAAGGCTCAAGAACGTATGAAGTTATATGCTGATGCTTCAAGGGTGGACAGATCTTTTCAAGTGGGGGATTTGGTTTATTTGCGGCTTCAACCTTACAGATAGGCCTCTGTTTCCCTACGGAAGAACTTCAAACTTTCCGCTAAATTCTATGGACCCTTTAAGGTACTGCAAAAGGTGGGAACTGTGGCTTACAAATTGGAGTTACCTTCTAGTTCACGCATCCACCCTGTCTTCCATGTATCTCAATTAAAGCAGCATATCGGCCTCAAGCACACCCCCTCACCTGTATTACCAATTGTGGATCATGTTGGAGCGGTCATCATGTTACCTGAGAAAGTGTTACAGTCACGCACTACACTTATTGGGCAATAACCTGTGCGACAGGTTTTGATCCAATGGACACACTCCTCCGCTGAGGACGCTACTTGGGAGGCCGTCTCAAACATCCGTGCTCATTATCCACGTTTTGCCCTTGAGGACAAGGACATTCTTCAGGAGGAGGCAATGTTGCATACTATAGTTTAGTAGCCCCTCTTGTTATTCCTTTTCATGTTTGAGCACCCCTTTGGGCTGCCCTGATCGAGTCAACTGGGTGCCTAAGTATTTTCCCTTCTGTCCATTAAGTCTCGAACACGTGTATTACATCCACTGAGTGATCCTTAGAGAATTATCATTGGGTATAATTTGTAAGAGAAGCTTATCTTCTCAGATATTAACATTATTAAGGAAATAGAAATTGTGGTTGTGCTTCTTAAAGCCAGATTTGGCCTGAATCTCAGATTTAGGAGGTGTTTACACCAAAACTTATCATCTCTGTGTGATTAATTGTTGTAACCATACAACAGAAAGTTGATAGTAGCAGAAACTTTTCTCAAATTTACCTATATTTGATATCATTAATCTGCGAAAATGATGGATAATAAGGTGGTGAACGTAGAAGAACAACTCGCCAAAGATATGGGAAAGTTGGTAGATGGTGATGCAAGAGTTTGGACAGAGGAGGAATTGCCTGTTGGTCTAATCCGTGAGCGTATGCCAAGACACGTCGCAATGATCATGGATGGCAATAGAAGGTGGGCTAAAAAGAAAGACTGAACTGTGTTAGCTAACAATGCCTCATCTCATAGTCTAAAGCTACTCAATGAATCATGTTGCAAATGGGGTATTAAGGTCTTGATTCGTATTTGCATTCTCTCTGGGAATTGGGTTGGCCTCAAGTCAGTCATCTCTTTTCCTCTCTTGAGCAATATTTTTCGATCTACATTTCGTGAATAATACGTACACGTTCAGATCGAGATTGACTTCCTAATGAACACATTCAAGTCTTTGTGAGAGACGGAGGTTTTCATCGAGGTAATATGTGATTTGCTTTGATATACAAGTACGTTAATAATACCATTATAACTAACAAGTATAAGTGCATATCGTTTTTCATTGCACATGTTATCTCGTAAATGAGGTTCGAGTATCTATAATAGGGGACACCACAAAGCTACCAGTTAGACTTCAAGATGCGATAACTAAGACAAGCGAAGCGACAAAGAACTACACGAAACTGCATGTGATTCTTGCAATTAACTATGGCGGAAGAGAAGACATAATACAAGCATGCCAAAGTATTTGTCGCAAAGTAAACGATAATGTCATTGAACCAAAAGACATCAATGAGAACCTAATCAAACAAGAACTTGAAACAAAGTGTACTGAATTCCCTTACCCTGATCTACTAATCATAACTAGTGGTGAACATAGGCTCAAGTAACTTCTTAATGTGGCAATTAGCTTATACCGAACTTCACTTTGAGGAATGTCTCTGCCTGATTTCGGGGAGAAAGAATTTGTGAAGGCATTACGCTCGTTCCAAGGAAGACATAGGCGATATGGAGGACAAGGTTTAGATGAAGACAGGTTCGGAGAGGATAGTCATAATCAATCAAACTAAGTATGAAGAAAGTATTTATATGTGTTAAATATGTTTGCTTGTTTTAGCGCTTCTTAATGTGCAGAACTTTGTGACATTGTGTTTAATAAAGGAGGATATCTTTCATTCATTCTTTCACATTTACTCTATGTTTGCTTAGTTTACCAATTTCTATGTATTTTTTCATTCTTAATCCAAAATAAAATGACACAATGAAAGCCCTGCAGACATCCTCATTTCAGTAAAGATGCATACTCCCTCCGTCCCACATAAGTTGAGCTAATTGGTTATAGATTTTGTCCCACAAATAGATGAGTTATTTCACTAATCATGGGGATATTTCTAAAATTACCCTTTTAATTGATTATTGTTTCTATAAGAAATATGTATAGTTTGCTAGCCATATTTATATTCGTTACGTAACTGTTTTAAAATGCTTTTCAACGACATAAAGTTTACGAAAAACCGTGGTATAATTTAAGAGATAAACCATTTCGAAGTTTTACAAGTAATTATGTATAAGGGCATATTTGTAAAAAAATACTTAAACATATTCCCCTTCTTGCCTTGCCTTAATAATTGTGCAAACTACAAATGACTCAACTAATTTGGGACGAAGGGAGTACTAATTAACCAGCTTACCTAACGCGTGGGTTTTAAGCCTTCCCTAGTGCTAGGCTCATATTTAAATTATGCTAAATCGATTTTAAATACTGCTAAAATATAATGTCAAATATGTCTTTTTCGTTTCATTTTTTTTTTGCCACCTGCTAAATTTAGCATGAATCACTTATATCAAAACTCGACCTATTTTGGCTTATATCTGGTTCGTAGTGAAGCAAAAAAAAAAAAAAGCGAAATAGAGATGTTATATCTGGCTTAACCTTTTGGCAATTGCTACCATTGTGAATACTTTGAGTAGGGAATGTACCAAACATATGAATTACTTATTGACATGTGATTATCAATTGACATTCATCATGGGGAGCTTCCTAAAGGCGGATGATAGGCGTGGGAATGTTGCTGAAATTCGTCGTTCCTATTACTACTTAGCACAACACTCTAGCCTCCTGAAATCATCTTCTTTAAAAATGAATAGTAGGATGGGAGAGGCTTTAAAGGAATTGATCAAATGCTCAATACAAATTGCGTGGTAAGTATAACGAATAGGACAAAAGAGTTGAGGGGTGCACCAATGCAATTTTTGTTGGAAGTTTTCTGATAGCTAATCTGAAGTGTTAGAATACGTGCATCCAACTCAAAACCAATTGGCAATGAGTGGAGAGGCCCTAAGAGATTATAAACCGCAGGATCTTAGATTGCCCAACAATGTTGGACTAATAATCTCAACACGCCCCCTCACGTGTAGCCTCGTTGGGTCTAACACGTGGATAATTAAATCGGGTGACGCGGAGTAAAGGCGCGGTCCAAGACTCGTCGCAAATAGCCTGCTCTGATACCATACATAGATCTACGTAGTCGACATACATAATCAGGGTGAGCAGGGTCAACAAAACCCGGGGGCTGATGCATATATACCGTCTCGGTCAAATCACCATGAAGAAAAGCATTCTTGACATCTAGTTGATGTATGGGCCAAGAACGCGAAGTGGCAATAGAAAGAACATTACGAATAGTAGCGGGTTTAACAACCGGGCTAAACATCTCAAAACAATCAACTCCAACCTGCTGAGATTTACCATTAGCAACAAGACGAGCCTTGTACCGCTGCAAGGAGCCATCGACATGAAATTTGTGGCGAAAGAGCCACATGGATCGAATAACATGAGCATCACGAGGACGTGGTACAAGTTCCCACGTGTTAGTTTTCAACATAGCATTGTACTCATCTTTCATGACGGCATTCCAATTGATATCCCTAAGAGCATATAAGTGAGAACGGGGGATTGAGGAGATATGGGGTAATGTTTGGACATGAAGGTTGAGACGGTGGATTGGCTTGTGAATGCCACGGGATGCTCTAGTGACGGGTTGGGAAGGAACCGTTTAGCGGAGAAGAAATCGTGGTAGATGTGGGAAACCCAGAGGGAGTAGGAACTGGTGGTGGGTGTAGGACACGTAGTAGGAGTGGTAATTGTCGGGTGGTAGGGAGCGAGGTGGTGAAGAAGTTGGTACAGGAGGGGACTCTCGAGATACTGGGGAAGAAGTAGGAGTGAAGGTGGTTGTTGACATAGAAGAGAAAGAGTGGGAGTGACGTAGAAGGTGGGAAGGTTGGTTGGCAGTAGTGGGTGGAACAGATGTAGTAGGTGAAGAGAAGGTGGATCGTCGGTGTGGGGGAGTGTAAGGAGGAGGACGATTTTCAGTAGGGGACGATTTAAAGTAGGAGAGATTATAGGATGGATGAACAGGTAGAGGAGAAGAGTCGGTGTTTGGGAAATTATTTGAAGGAGGATCTGTAAAGGGAAAAACAGATTCGTCGAAGGTGACATGACGAGAAAGGATGATCTTGTTTGTTGCAAGATCAAGGAAGCGATATCCACGATGGTTGGGAGGAAAACCAAGGAATACACATCTAGTGGAACGAGGGGCAAGTTTATGAGGAGTTGTTGAAGAGAGATTGGGATAACAAAGACAACCGAAGGTACGAAGATGATCATACGTTGGTTTTCGTTGATAGAGGATAGACACGGGTGAGTGAAAATTAAGGGACTTTGGTAGGTAGAAGATTATGTAGATACACTGCCATGTGAAGAGAGTAGACCCAATATTTGGGTGGAACGGAAGCGTGAGACATAAGGGTACGAGTGATATCATTGACACGGCGTATCATGCTTTCGACCTTGCCATTTTGGGAGGAAGTTTGGGGGCATGAGAAGCGAAAAACGAGACCACTGTCACGAGAAAAATTTTGGAAAGAAGAGTTGTCAAATTCACGGCCCATATCACATTGAAAACATTTTATTTTACGTTCAAATTGAGTTTCAACGAAAGAACGAAATTTCAAGAATTTACTATAAACTTGGGATTTAAACTTTAGAGGATAAACCCAAAGATAGTTGGTGTAATCATCAAGCAATATAAGGTAATAACGGTAACCAGTTGTTGATGGTGGTTTTTAGACAAGGGGTAAAATCGTAAAACCCCATGACCTAGTGTTACCCGCAACACATTAACTAAGAGCATTTAACTCAGGTGTAAATAATTAATAGGGGTATTTTTTCAAAATACCAGATTAGGGTTTTCAATCCAGAACCCTAATTCCAAAACCAAGCCGCACCCTGCGCACCATGGCAACAATGCCAAACCAAGCCGCATACTGCGCACCATGGCGACAATGCCAAACCAAGCCGCACCCTGCGCACCATGGCAACAATGCCAAACCAAGCCGCATACTGCGCACCATGGCGACAATGCCAAACCCAGCCGCACCTCGCGCACCATGGCAGCAATGCCAAACCAAGCCGCATCTGCGCACCATGTCGACAATGCCAAACCAAGCCGCACCTGCGCACCATGGCAACAATGCCAAACCAAAGCGCATATTTGCGCACCATGGCGACAATGCCAAACCAAGCCGCATACTGCGCACCATGGAAACAATGCCAAACCAAGCCGCACCATGTGCACCATGGCAGCAATGCCAAACCAAGCCGCACCCTGCGCACCATGGCAACAATGCCAAACCAAGCCGCACCCTGCGCACCATGGCAACGAGCCATATCTCCAAGTCTCTATGCCTTTGGCCCACGCCAAATATAGCGCCCTAGGTTTGCAAGACTTGCAACTAGGTCAACATGGCCGCACGTGCCAACACGTGTCGCAAGCCATATTTCCAAGCCGCTATGCCTTTGGCCCACGCCAAATATAGCGCCCTAGGCTTGCAAGACTTGCAACTAGGTCAACATGGCCGCACGTGCCATTGGCACATGCCAAAACGTGTCGCCAGCCATATTTCCAAGCTCTATGCCTTTGGCCCACGCCAAATATAGCGCCTAGGCTTGCAAGACTTGCAACCAGGTCAACATGGCCGCACGTGCCATTGGCACATGCCAAAACGTGTCGCGAGGCCATATTTCCAAGCCGCTATGCCTTGGGCCCACGCCAAATATAGCGCCCTAGGCTTGCAAGACTTGCAACTAGGTCAACATGGCCGCACGTGCCATTGGCACATGCCAAAACGTGTCATGAGCCATATTTCCAAGCCGCTATGCCTTTGGCCCACGCCAAATATAGCGCCCTAGGCTTGCAAGACTTGCAACTAGGTCAACATGGCCGCACGTGCCATTGGCACATGCCAAAACGTGTCGCGGGCCATATTTCCAAGCCGTTATGCCTTTGGCCCACGCCAAATATAGCGCCCTAGGCTTGCAAGACTTGCAACTAGGGTCAACATGGCCGAACGTGCCATTGGCACATGCCAAAACGTGTCGCAGGCCATATTTCCAAGCCGGTATGCCTTTGGCCCTCCAAATATAGCGCCCTGAGGCTTGCAAGACTTGCAACTAGGTCAACATGGCCGCACGTGCCATTGGCACATGCCAAAACGTGTCGCAGCCATATTTCCAAGACGCTATGCCTTTGGCCCACGCCAAATATAGCGCCCTAGGCTTGCAAGACTT
This sequence comes from Papaver armeniacum, assembly GCA_023531295.1. Lineage (NCBI taxonomy): Eukaryota > Viridiplantae > Streptophyta > Magnoliopsida > Ranunculales > Papaveraceae > Papaver > Papaver armeniacum. The sequence goes on from JAJJWW010016701.1 coordinate 21,442, forward strand.
GTAACTAGGTCAACATGGCCGCACGTGCCATTGGCACATGCCAAACACACACGCTGGTAGCCTAACTTGCAAACCGTGCAACCTACCACCAAGGCATTTGCACATGCCATTGGCACATGCCAAACACACACGCTGGTAACCTAACTTGCAAACCGTGCAACCTACCACCAAGGAATTCCGCACATGCCATTGGCACATGCCAAACACACACGCTGGTAACCTAACTTGTAAACCGTGTAACCTACCACCAAGGCATTCTACACATGCCATTGGCACATGCCAAACACACCACTGTTGGTAACCTAACTTGCAAACCGTGCAACCTACCACCAAGGCATTTCGCACATGTCATTGGCACATGTCAAACACACACTCTGGTAGCCTAACTTGCAAACCGTGCAACCTACCACCAAGGCATTCCGCACATGCCATTGGCACATGCCACACGCGCCACTAGCAGCGCCACTTGCACTCAAGATGCAACCAACACTCGAGACATCAACACAACCGGGGATGCTTCTTTAGGGTTTTGGTTTGGCGGTCACGACATGCGCCGTACACTACGCTCATATTAAGAAACCGTGAAAAGGAATAAAGCGGTCAAATAAAAGGAAATAATGGTGAAAAACGTTTTCACCCATTAAACCATGCGGTTATCACCTCCTCCCATTATTTCACCCTTTACTCTCTTCCTTCATGAGGCCGGGGGTACGTTTCAATCTCGACTTGTATAAATAGGTCTTACCTATTTCCACCAGCACAACAAGTCTCGGTCAGGAGAAAAATACTACACTCTCAGAAAGGCAACTTTGCAAGCTCTCCCAAAGGCTTTCATCTCTTGCAAGCTTCCTAAGCTTTCACTTTCTGATACAAGTCGAGATACTACTCTCCTCAACACCTTTCTCTGCTTCCCGCCCCAAATCAACCCTTCTCCTCCACTTTGTGACCGAAGCAAGTCCGGAACGGCCATTTCTTGGTTTAGGCCGGACTTGCAGTTGATCTCTCGAATCTATAAAGTGCTCACGTGCAACACATTTGTTTAGGGTTTGAACCGGTTTCTCACTCACCTACCGAAATTACCGAAATCGCGTAAACGTTTTTACCCATAAACAATTGGCGACCACAGCGGGAGGATTGATCTATCGGCTACAATATCAGATTGTCGATCTCGTTCTTCGACCCGGATGTCAAGATGGTAGGGAAGGCGACTCAATCCGACTCAACTACCCGGATGACCCAGTTACTAGTTGTAAAAACTACACAAGAAAACGGGGACTTCTTGAAGATGATATTACTCAATCGAAGATGCTACCAGCGATTGGGGACTTGCTGGCGATGCTACCAGCAAAACCGCCATCAAAACCGCCTTTTACATGGAGAGGGGCGTATTCGCAAAACCTATGAAGTGAGTAAATTGATTTGGGCAAGATATACAATCTATTTTTAGGTTCTTGGTAAACCGTCATACTTCTTGAGTCTTGTGCCTATTGCTAGCGCACACTTTCATAAAAGCAATATTCTTTTCCCAAACATAATCGAGTCACATTATCAAACCATTCATCCCGTAAATAATCCAATACCCTAAAAAAGCTACCAATTTGTCTATCAAAGGTCAAGTTTTTGAACCGGACATCCAATATGTCTTTCAAAAAAAAAAAAGAGAACCTAAATGAAAGTTTGACAGAGAAACGTTCAAGGAAAATCGTCTAATGCAGTCTGCTCTTCTTGAGAAAGTCAACTTTGCGTCTTCAAGAGCCGCTCTCTTCATAGTCAACATCTTGGAAAGCTTTTCGAGTTCCATCTCCCGTCGGGCAATCTCCTCGGCGGAAAGGCTTTTGATTGCCGCATCTTTCAACTTTTGGACCTCGCCAAGGCCTTCGACAAACCACGAAGTGTTGAACTCCTTTTCTACGCACACGTCGCGATGGTGCTCCCGGTCGGCAATAACGTCTTCGTAAACGGTGTGACCGGTCACCTCACGCATATCCTCGATGGAAGATAAAGCCTCTTCCACACGCTTAACCAGCGCAAATCGACTAGTGACTTTCTTGGTTGGAACCATATGTCCGTGCTTCTCCCTAGATTCTGGTGTACAACGCCTCATGCTTAGCCGGCACGCCAAAAGCCAACCACACATGACCCGGATAAGGAACCAAGTACGGGGGATCAAAAATGGCGCCTGCAAGTGGCCTCACGACTCGCAAAGGGTCTTCTCCCATGTCTACGGCAACAACCATCAGAGAATCATCCACCGTTTGAACCACGTCCGTGCCCGGCAATTGGCTAACTCCATCTCCAAGTCACCGGCGGTGGTCACCAAAGGCAAGTTTTCGTGTGACTCCACCCCGAGAATCGTCCTCCGAACCGGACTCCTCCGCAAACTTGAGTTAGACATTTTTCAAAAGAAGAAACAAGAAGAAGAAAGAAAGAAAAGAAGCGCGAAACTCACCGAACCACTTCAGAAGAAGAACCGGTCTTGCGGAGAAATCACTCTCACTTGTTGAACTTTCTTCTTTCTCGACTCATCACCGCTATGAGTAGGCTCGGTGCCGGAATTCCTTGAAGAAAGCGTCGTCTCTGGCAACATGCAAGGGCAGCGAAAGCATTAACACTACCGAAACCACGAAGGAAACAAGACACATGTTCTCGGCCGAAATTCACGTGTTTTGAGACAAACCAATGAAGAGGCGACACATACCTGATTATTGGAAGAACCCAGAAAGACACAAGAGCCGTGGGAGGATCTTGTGAAACCGTCCGAAATCCGGAACATGGACGATTCTTCGTTCTCCGTTCTTTGGCACAGGGACTTTCCGAATTGCTAGGCAACTTTCGCTTGGGATCTCTCAACATTGGATACTTCTTCAAAACTATTTTGGGAAGGTTTGCAACGAACGTTTTCCACCACGTTATTCACAAAATCTCGGATCATAGTAAACTCGTCGCACTAAAACTCATTATAGCCTGAAGGTCGTCGAGTTACTCTTCCCATTTGAAAGAAGGGAAGACGGATACCGGCTCAAGGGCACCAGCGTCAAGGGCGACACGCAATGAATCCTTAGGGATCACCGCCGGTAAACAAGAGGCACCCATTGATCGAAACCCATGTGACGAGCAGCACGGTCAATATTATAAGTAGCTATCGGAAAGACCCACGAAGAAAGACGGTATATAACTTAGGGCGAGCGGCTACGAATGAACAGGTTTTCACCAACACTCAAATCGTCATCGAAGCCAAAGACGTGAGCGGAAGCGAAGCAAAGGTGTCAATTTGAGTCACCGACTTATGGACCGGCCTCATGGGCTAAAAATTGATTTCCATGCAACTTATCAAGAAAACTAACCAAGCTCACGCCAACTCTTGGACCTTTGTTCACCCATCGAAGAATTCGAGAACCCCCAACTCACGGGAGCGAGGCGGCGGTTTCAGAGCATACTTCTCGAAGTGCTCCCATAGCGGACTTGCGAGAAAAGCAACGTGCACATATGAATCCACTTTCGTAAAACCATTCGAAACTTGCATGTTCGCAACTAGGTGATCCGGATGCACATACGAGGGAACCAAGGAACTGACTTGCCAATGGGAAGAACTTTACCCTTTGCCAACTTCACACAATCTTAACAGTTCCGGTCTTATTCCTTTCTTGCCGAACCGTCATCAAAAATGTCTGGACAACCAGAGAGCCAAAAATCTTGCAACATGAAGATCAGCGCACTTGTTCAGGCTCCAACTCGTCCGGAAACCATTGAGATATCCACCAACCGTAAGGGCACCTTTCATCCTCTTTCGAGGCGAGAATCCTTCGACTCGCAATGGAGTCTTTCCGAGCAAAATCCCCCAACTTAGCGGCCAGGTCATCCCGCATCTTCACCTCACTTTCGGATAATTGGATTCTAAGATTCCAGGTTCACGGAAGATTGACAGAAGAGAGCCACACTCTCCAAGGAGAAAGTTATCTCACCCCATCTACATATGATTGTATGGGTGTCCGAACACCATCACGGAGATGAAAGCAACCAAGCCCGGGATGTCCTTTCTAACTGGAGATTTAACAAGTCTTGACAACATCGATGACCCGCGCTCGAGTCAAGTTGGTATTTATACGCTCCTTGCTCACCATGAACTCAACCCATCCGTCAAAGAACGCAATGGACTTTGACACATCCTCGAAGTAAATGTTGGAAGAGGAATATACCCCTTTATGGAGACAGAACCGAATGGTGCTCTACGGCCCGAACCGAACATGTCTTCTTGTCATCCTCACCACCGGTTAGCAAAATTGGCACGAAACACGGGTGATTCTTAGAGCGTGGGCAAGGGATCTAGTGAAGAATTCATCATCTATGTTCGTCTTGGAATTATGAGCATCCTTCGACAAAGTGAAATTTGGTTCAGGTAACATCTTATCGAATTCCTTCATAACAATTTGGTAATAAGATATCTGCACAAAACAAACGGAGAAAGGCGGAATTATCTCCACGACACATAATCGTACCCAACAAAAAAAAAAAAAAGAGAAAGGGAAGGAGGACGTATTTATTCGAGTTCAAGACTATATACGTGATATTCTCTTGATTCGAGACTATATGCACGGCATTCTATACGGGTACAAGTGTGTCTACAATATCCTTCTTCTGGTTCAAAAATATATATGGAGCATTTTTCTATTGGTTCAAAAAACTGCGCGCGTGGTACTTCTTTCAAGAAGCAAAAATCATATATACAATATTTCCTGCGGGTTCGAAGTCATATGAAGCGTATACACAGTATTCTTCTTCGGGATTCATACAGGATTCTCTACGGGATCGAAATACACATGCAGTGTTTCGTACGGGCTCAAATACGCCTACAGTATCATTCTTCGGGTTCAGAATTATATACGGAGCATCCTCTACGGGTTCAAAATACACACGCAGTATTTTCTTCAGGGTTCAAATATTTCTTTCAAGACCGAAAATTCATATATGCAATATTTCCTACGGGTTCAAACAATATATGCAAGTACTTCCTTGTTTGCATACATACAATATTTTACTACAAGAGGCACGCCAAGAAATCATACGCAAGGATTGTGGAAACGCCTACTCTTAAGGTTTACACTTCGTGAAAGAAAAAAAAAATAAAAGAGAGAAAAGTACTCAAGACATACTGAAGCTGGTTTCTCTTTGCCGCTAGTATGAAAAGAGGAAAGAATAAAACGGGATGGGGGAAAGGGGCTTCATATATATATAGCGCGAAGACTTTGAAATAGGGAAGGATTTCCTTTTACCAAAATCACGCGTGTAAGAAACGAGCCCACAAAGGGTGCGACCGCCCATGTCGCCCAAGTCACGCCTGCAAGCATGGTTTCCAAGTTGAGCCCCACCATTGCACTTGTGACCTCCCAATGTCCGCCCAAGTCACGCCCGCAAGCACGTACGGTTCTACACTTTAGCCAGCCCCACCGGCTAGCACACTCGGTTTCCCCATTCACGCTAACCTCCCAATGTCGCCCAAGTTACGCTTGCAAGCACGCACGATTTCTACACTGTCTTGGTCAGTCCCGACTAGCACACTCGGTTTCCCAACTTACGCCAACTTCCCCAACGTCGCCCAAGTGCACCCCAGCCCCACCAATTGTGACCTCCCGATTTGTGCAAAACTACCAGAGGCAAGGATTCCAAATCCTATTTATAAAAGGTCGACAAGCCTCCTTCAATTTTCCTTACGTTTTTTGCTAATAGTTTGTCACCATCTTATGCTTACCCGCATGACAAAGCCCCTGTTTCAAGCTAGCGGGGACTTAATGTTGATGGTAGTTTTTAGACAAGGGTAAAATCGTAAAACCCCATGACCTAGTTGTTACCCGCAACACATTAACTAAGAGCATTTAACTTTCGGTGTAAATAATTAATAGGGTATTTTTCAAAATAACAGATTAGGATTTTCAACACTGAGAACCTAATTCCAAAACCAAGCCGCATCTTTAGCGCACCATGGCAACAATGCCAAACCAAGCCGCATCTTCGCGCACCACGGGCGACAATGCCAAACCAAGCGCACCCTGCGCACCACGGGCAACAATGCCAAACCAAGCCGCATACTGCGCACCATAGCGACAATGCCAAACCAAGTCGCACCATGCGCACCATGTGAAAGCCCAATGCCAAACCAAGCGCATACCGGCACCATGGCGACAATGCCAAACCAAGCCACTTCCCACTTTTCCCATGGCAACAATGCCAAACCAAAGCGCATCCGCGCACCATGGCGACAATGCCAAATCAAGCGCATATCCGGCGCACCATGGCAACAATGCCAAACCAAGCCGCACCCCCGCGCACCATGGCAAACAATGCCAAACCAAGCCTCACCCTCGCGCACCATGGCAACAATGCCAAACCAAGCCGCACTGCCGCGCACCATGGCAACGAGCCATATCTCCAGTCGCTATGCCTTTGGCCCACGCCAAATATAGCGCGCCCTAGGTTTGCAAGACTTGCAACTAGGTCAACATGGCCGCACGTGCCATTGGCACATGCCAAAACGTGTCGCTTGGTCATATTTCCAAGCCGCTATGCCTTTGGCCCACGCCAAATATGGCGCCCTAGGCTTGCAAGACTTGCAACTAGGTCGACATGGCTGCACACGTGCCATTGGCACATGCCAAACGTGTCGCAGCCATATTTCCAAGCCGTATGCCTTTGGCCACGCCAAATAGCGCCCTAGGCTTGCAGGACTTTGCAACTAGGTCAACATGGCGCACGTGCCATTGGCACATGCCAAAACGTGTCGCGGACATATTTCCAAGTCGCTATGCCTTTGGCCCACGCCAAATATAGCGCCTCAGGCCTGCAAGACTTGCAACTAGGTCAACATGGCATACGTGCCATTGGCACATGCCAAAACGTGTCATGAGCCATATTTCCAAGCCGCTATGCCTTTGGCCACGCCAAATAGCGCCCCTAGGCTTGCAAGACTTGCAACTAGGTCTGACATGGCGCCACGTGCCATTGGCAGATGCCAAACGTGTCGCATGAGCCATATTTCAAAGCCGCTATGCTTTTGGCCCACGCCAAATATAGCGCCCTAGGCTTGCAAGACTTGCAGCTAGCAGTCAACATGGCGCACGTGCCATTGGCACATGCCAAAACGTGTCGCAGGCCGTATTTCCAGCCGCTATGCCTTTGGCCCATGCCAAATATAGCGCCCTAGGCTTGCAAGACTTGCAACTAGGTCAACATGGCCCATGCCAAATGTCGCAGCCATATTTCCAAGCCCTATGCCTTTGGCCCACGCCAAATATAGCGCCCAGAGCTCGCAAGATTTGCAACTAGGTCAACATGGCCTTGACGTGCCATTGGCACATGCCAAAACGTGTCGCGAGGCCATATTTCCAAAGCATGCCTTGGCCCATGCCAAATAAGCGCCCTAGGCTTGCAAGACTTGCTACTAGGTCAACATGGCCGCACGTGCCATTGGCACATGCCAAAACGTGTCATGAGGCCATATTTCCAAGCCGTTATGCCTTTGGCCCACGCAAATATAGCGCCCTAGGCTTGCAAGACTTGCAACTAGGTCAACATGGCCGCACGTGCCATTGGCACATGCCAAACACACACGCTATTTAGCCCTAATTTGCAAACCGTGCAACCTACCACCAAGGCATGCCATTGCACATGCCAAACACACACGCGGGTAACCTAACTTGCAAACCGTGCGACCTACCACCACAAGGCATTTCGCACATGCCATTGGCACATGCCAAACACACACTATTTGGTAACCTAACTTGCAAATAGTGCAACCTACCACCAAGGCATTTTGCACATGCCATTGGCACATGCCAAACACACACAGTCGGTAACCTAACTTGCAAAACGTGCAACCTACCACCAAGGCATTTCGCACATGCCATTGGCACATGTCAAACACACACTCTGGTAGCCTAACTTGCAAACCGTGAAACCTACCACCAAGGCATTCCGCACATGCCATTGGCACATGCCATTGGCACATGCCACACGCCACTAGCGGCGCCACTTGCACTCAAGATGCAACCAACACATGAGACATCAACACAAGCTGGGGATGCTTCTTTAGGGTTTTGGTTTGGCGGTCACGGCATGCGTACACTACGCTCACATATAGAAAGCGTGAAAAGGAATAAAGCGGTCAAATAAAAGAGGAAATAATGGTGAAAAACGTTTTCACCCATTAAACCATGCGGTTACCACCTCCTCCCATTATTTCACCCTTTACTCTCTTCCTTCATGAGGCCAGAGTACGTTTCAATCTCGACTTGTATAAATAGGTCTTACCTATTTCCACCAGACAACAAGTCTCGGTCAGGAGAAAAATACTACACTCTCAGAAAGGCAACTTTGCAAGCTCTTCCAAAAGGCTTTCATCTCCTGCAAGATTCCTAAGCTTTCACCTTCTGATACAAGTCGAGATACTACTCTCCTCAACACCTTTATTTGCTTCCCTCCCCAAATCAACCCTTCTCCTCCACTTTGTGACCGAAGTAAGTCCGGAACGGCCATTTCTTGGTTTAGGCCGGACTTGACAGAGATTGATCTCTCGAATCTATAAAGTGCTCACGTGCAACACATTTGTTTAGGGTTTGAACCAGGTTCTCACTCACCTAGAAATTACCGAAATCGGCGAAACGATTTTTTACCCATAAACACCAAAAAGATATCGACATGCAAATGGAGAGGTCCATAAATCGCTATGAATGATGTCAAAGGGAGCAAAAGTAATGGAATTAGATTCATAAATGGTAATCGAACATGTTTTACGACTTGAAAGAATGACAAAGTTTGGAAGAATGATTATTATTACACTGAATAGAATTATTGGTACTAAGACATCTAAAACAGCCTTGTCGGGGTGGCCAAGGCGACCATGCCAAATATCTGGCGAGCAAACAGTAAGAGAAATGGGTGAGGGCTGTGACGATTGGAGAGATGGCACGGCAGAGTTGGTGATGGGATAGAGCTCCCCAGCACTATCACATCGAAGGATAGTCTTCTTCGAACTCAGATCATTCACAGAAAAACCCAGGAAGGATCAAGGCTCAACGGACACACGATTATCGGTGGTGAACTTACGAACGAAATTAAGTTTTTAATGATATCGGGAACAACAAGAGTATTTTTTGAGTTGAAGAAGACGGGAGGGAAGGGTTATGAGTTTAGTACCACTAGCTATATTTGGGATACTATTGCCATTGACAACTAAGATGGAACTTACAATCTATTATTGAAAACGTTGTGTAACGTAATTCGAGTGTGACAAGCGAGAGTAGCATAGCAGGTGTCCATATAAAAGTTGTCATCGCAACGGCCGTAAATGCATAGCGTTGAAAAGCCGGCTATGTCGGTGGCCGTAGTGATTTCGGTGGAAGGAGTGATATAGGCTTGACCCACGTCAGTACTAGGAGAACGACGCGTTAAGCCGGCTTGCGGGAGTTGGTAGTCTGTCGCACTGCGATGCGGATTGAAAGCTCCGAGGGTGTCATAGTCGAATGCGGGCAAAGGTGGAATAGCCCGGTGCGGTATCCGATTGGGAGGGTTTGCCGGTGTAGAAATAGGTCGAGATGGACGATAACTGTCGGTGTGGGCGTGAGGAGGATTTCCGGCGAAGTTGTAGTGGAACCGAGATCGGGCGTCCGATTGTTGGGTTGAGACTTACCACGTTTTCCCAGGATGATGATGACGAGAAGTATTTCGATCCATGGGGATCGAGCGCGGCAAAAGCGGTTGGTGCGGGTGTGAGACAATGTTGTGCGCGTCGGATTTCTTCGATGCGAGTTGCGATCGAAAGACATCAAATGTCTACCATAGATTGTTTATGAATGAGCTACAAGTGTTGTATTCTCTAAGTCCATTCACCAATTGGATAACCAATCTCTTATCATTCATGGGAAAATCAAGATCATGCAATCGATCGGACAAAGACTTAAGCTTATCACAATAGTCATCAACACTAGCACAATCAGAAAACTTGAGATTCACAAACTTACTTTCAAGATGTACATACGGCTACCTTTGTTGTCTTGAAATAGGGTCTTAAGATGATCCCGAGTTCCATGTGATTTCCCTTTCTTGAGAACGGTAAGCATGAGATCCTTGGTCATGGTGGCGAACATCCATTGACGACATAGGGCATCTAATTGTTTGACAGTGTCTTCATCAACATCTGCAGGTCTTTGCGATCCATCGATTAGGAAGAGCAATCGATGTGTTTGAAGGTGAAGGTCAAAGAGAAAAACCCATGAGGAATACTCGTCTTGTTTGATGTCTAGGATAACAGGATGAGGGTTTTGATGTTGTTAACGGCAAAAACCGGATGAAGGTTTTCTTTCTGCCATGGATTCAAACGATTTTCTTTAGAGGAGGAGGGATCGATGGGTGGCTGATACCATCTTGGGTTTTGGAATATCTTCCTTGGAGAATTTTTGTTCTCCAGGGAAATCTTTATATTGAAAATCAATGAAATGTCTCTTGAGAATATAGCGTGTAATGTCGGATATTATCCCGGGTAAATATGGAAACCGTAATAATATCTAGTCTATTACACCCTTAGTCCGAGCAGAGAAAGGCAAACGCTAAGACTAGTACGAAAACGAATAAAGAGCAGACGAGGAAGCCCTTGGTGAAGATGTCATCATATCGATTTTCGGAGGGGACATGAAGGACATGAATGTCGCCAAATACTAACGCGGTCGCGTCTGAAGTGTATATCAATTTCCACATGTTTGGTGCGCATGTTGAACCGGGTCTCCATACATATACACTGCACTTACATTATCACAATATACAATAGTGGCGTAGGGGTAGATGAAGCTCAAGAAGGAGGTTGCGAAGCCAAGTGATCTCGACAACGGCATTTGCCACCGGTGATGAGCTTGAGACGGATCGAGACACGGTTGCTTGCGTTTGGATGACCAAGAGATGAGGTTATCACCAAGGAAGACGCAGAGTCCAAGTAGATCGACGAGAATCGGGGCAATCCCGCCCTTGTCCGCATCGAGTATCTTGTTAAGCCGAGAAATGTTGGAGACCGAGAGAAATAATCCGTGATTGATGGTGCCCCGAAGATAAGCGAATGATCGCTTAACGGGGCTGCGTATGAGGCTCTCTGGGGTCATGCATGAATAAACATACCCGTTGAACCGCGTATGAGATATCCGGCCTAGTGAAGGTGAGGTGCTTGTAGAAGAGCCCGACCCAGGCTTACGTATAAAGTGGGATCCTTAAAGCCCGAGGACCCGAGAGGTAGCACCGAGCTTGGAGTTGGTGACCTGGGTAGCCACCGGATTGCATGTTGTCATGGAGGCACGAGCAATGATGTCTTGATATAACGACCGAGACAAATGTAGTCCGAAGATGAACGAGTAACACTAATACCCAAAAAATGATGTAGCGCCAAAAAGATATAGCAAAACTCACGTTTCATCAAATCAATAAAACGGCATAGAAGAGCATCAGTAGAGGCAGTTAAAATAATATCATCAACATATAATAGTAAGTATGCTGTCTCAGTGCCGGATTGATAGACGAAGAGTGAAGGATCACACACACTACCACGAAAGCCACAAGTAGTGATAAACTTGGCAAATCTCTGAAACCATGCCCGAGGAGCCTGCTTGAGAAAAAACCCATGAGGAATACTCGTCTTGTTTGATGTCTAGGATAAGGGATGAGGGTTTTGATGTTGTTAACAGCAAAAAGCCGGATGAAGGTTTTTCTTCTCACGCTTGCCATGGATTCAAGCGATTTTCTTTAGAGGAGGAGGGATCGATGGGTGGGCGATACCATCTTGGGTTTTGGAATATCTTCCTTGGAGAATTCTGTTCTCCAGGGAAACCTTTATATTGAAATCAATGAAATCTCTCTTGAGAATACAGCAGTAATGTCGGATATTATCCTCTACAGGTAAATATGGAAACCGGAATAATATCTAGTCTATTATGAAGTAATCCGGTATTTGACTGAAAGTTTACCTGTAACAATCGGTACTTTTTGACTCATTATCCTTGGGTATTTAGATTTTGCTTACAAAATAACCTTCACAACTTCATTTTAATGAAATGATTACAAATAATATCTGTAACACGTGACATATCGAAATGGCCAAATAGCCAATATAGAACTACTTCCTCTTATTCTTGCTGCCAAACAATAAAGACAAGTAAAATAGAATTCTAAAGAAAACGCCCAAAGCCACAGTGATGAATAAGCAACTCCACTTGCCTAAATCTGTTGCGTCTATCTTTGTTACTATATCCGATCCAGTCACTAAGCATGACTTATCAACACTTTCAACCAGACACAAACTTGGGGTGTCGAATTCGTTCAGGAAGACGGCTTGGAATGGATATTTCACAACAGAAATATAATGGAACCAGATCCAGTATGATGGAATTCGATTTCTCTGAATAAAGAAACCACTGAATAGAAGGAATGCACCAATCCAAGGCATAACTATGATATAACCCAGCATAACTTGAGAAACTAATCCAGAAACCAAACTAACTAATGAATTACCTGCCCAGAATGATGCAAATATCGCTAAGAAATAGAACAGGAAACTAGAGTATCCGCCATCTAGACCTACAGAAGGGAACGTTATTGATGCAAGTAAAATAGATAGGATGAATAATTGCGGTATAGCTATAATCGAGTGATATAGAACGTATGATGAACGACGGTAAGCATTATAAGCTGTTTCTCTCATAAAAATGTACCTGTCTTGGAGGAAAACTGCCAGGACATCTGTGCAAACAAAGAAGATGGTTGTGATGATAAAAGCGAAGAACCCTATTCGTTCTTGAATACCTCCTTCCGTTTTATCAAGTTGCCAGAACAAACTAGCTATTATAGAACCTACAAACACAACACCACCAATTTGAAGAATAAACCATTTGGGCATTCTTTTCGAGTTTGTTAACCATCGATTTGCTAGTACGATGATTTCGACCCAAAATGGATTTGCAAACTCTGAGATGGCTGATGTTTCAGCAGTACCGTTGACATCACCGTAAATGTGGTTTACCCTTAATATACAAGCACTTAATGCTTCTCTTAAGCTTAGATCACCGAACCCCTTGGAATAATCTGAATCAAAAGTAGACCCTTTCTGCCACGATTTGTTGAATTCGACGAGGCTTTGTGTCCCACCAGGTACACCTTCAAGTTCACGATACAAATCAAGCATGAATTCAGTTCTATCTTCATTTTCTGGGATAGGATGACCCAAAGCCGATAAGAAAATTGAGAGATTGGTGGGTGACCCGTAATAGACTGTTTCTCCCTGCGAGAGGAACATCAAATGGTCGAGCAGGCCAACAACCCTGGAACTAGGCTGGTGAACCGACATAATTACAATCCTCCCGCTTCGAGCAATGCGTTGCAGGACTTTCACCACCATGAAAGCACAAGATGAATCGAGTCCTGATGTTGGCTCGTCGAGAAACAATAATATTGGACCATGAATTATCTCAACTCCAATGGAAACACGACGACGCTCACCACCTGAAATGCCTCTATGACCTTCGTCTCCGATCAAGGTCTTCTCTCGTTACGCAGCCCAAGCTCATCGATTACAGCTTGAACTCTTGCCATCTTCTTAGATTTCGAGGTTGAACGAGGCAATCTAAACTCAGCCGAGAACATGAGCGTCTCTTCAACTGTTAACATAGGAAATAACAAGTCATCTTGCATGACATAAGCGGATATCATTTTCAGAATCCCCGCCTCTAGTATTTCACCGTTCATTGTCACTGATCCTTTCAAGCTTTCCGTAGAGATCCTATTCGCAAGTGCATCCAGCAAAGTTGACTTCCCCGACCCACTAGGACCAAGAATACCTAAAATCTCACCTTCTCTTGCTTCACCTGAGGTATCATTCAACAACATTTTTCCATCCGACGAAGGTGCATGTATTACTTTAGCAGCTTTTTTGCCGGTTCGTGACTTTAGGCTGTATGTTAGATTATGGAACGCGAAAATGAACAGAGTAACAGGTGCCTTTATCGTCATCTTGCTGCTAGGTTCTTCAACATCATTGTGAGGCGTCGAAATCTCTCCCAGGTCAATCCCTAGATGGACATGTAGAGCAGCGATCTCACCTCCAGTCATATTCTACTTTTGAATGGTTGGAACACCTTTTTTTTCAAGATGGTTCAGTTTAATACATCCATTGATGAAGAAAAATTATTCCAGAGCTTACAGTTGTTTTGTATCATTGATAGCGAGCATACTGTAAATGTATTCTAAGGAGAAGTTAGTTGAGAACAATTAATGGTAAATGACTCAATGAAAGCCCCGCATATGCCTCACTTCTGTAAAGATGCATACCTAGTATACTATATAGGGTTTCAGATGGGGCCGTCATTGGTCGGTTTCATATACGAATACGACCATGATTTTTAAGGACATTAATGCTTGCTGTAAGAAATAACACAATTTTTTTGCAACAATAAAATCATGGGTCTTGTTAACTTATATACCCGTATACATGTTAAGGTTCACTAAAACAACAATTTTTTGCATTGGAAACAAGATTTGTTTATTTTATTGCATTGGAAACAGTAATTATTTGCATTGGGAACAAGATTTTGTTGTTTTCAGTTCAAGAAAAACCAATTTCTAATAGAATAAGACAAAAAAACACAATTTCCAAAGAAATAAAATAATTCTTTATTAAATCTTAACATGTATACGGATATATAAGTTAACAAAAGCCTAAAATCATTTAGGCTACTATAATGTAAATGAAAGAAACATATACTTTCTCATTGAATATGCACAAAGCTTCACCGATGGATCCACATTGACCGCAGTTAATGGTCAGGGAAGACGAACATTGTTTCGCTAGAAAGTGTGAGGTACATCACTATTAAGGCACATTCTTTATGTTTCTTTCACTGCTTTAGTGGTTGAGTCGCTGTATCTTGCAGATGGATGCACATTTACCGCAGTTAATGGTAAGGGAAGACTCACATGGTTTTGCTGGAAAGTGTTAGGTTCCAGTTATCTAGCTTGTTTGTAGTAATAATACAGGTACTATTAAATTACATTACCACTTGGGTACATCCTTTATGTTTTTTTCACTGCTAGAGTGGTTGAGTTACTGTAGTAATACAGTAATTACTTAAATTACATAACCACATTACGTGCTGTCAGTACTTGCTGCAGCAAAGTTGAGTTGTTGTGGAGATTTAGATAAGATAATTCATACAATTATGTCTAAATACTGAAAGGGACCTTACTAGTAGGACGTATATATTTATAGCATAATAAAAGACCCAGTGTTGACTCGAAAGAACCCTATCACACCTGGTTAGTAAGTTTTCGCGAATTTTTCCGTATCACGAATTTTACCGTTTTATTCGCGTACGTTTGCAACTCCGAACCCAAGTCGCGTATTATGTGGCATTCCCGGATTATTCGCGAATCGTTCACGAATTTTACGTACCCCGAATCCCGAATGATACGCCCGCTTAATTCGCCATAAATTCTTTAGCTTTTACGTTTTTAAAGGCCCCACTTTTGGGGTTTACTGCCTCCCGGGCATACACGACCCAATATTAGACGTTGTTGTAATTTTTATGAAATAAAAATGACTGAAAAAATTTGAAGGTGAAGGTGAGAGAGATCTCAAACTCACTGACCAAGCATCTAAACCACTATACTATGTCCTCTTGGATAACTAATGTTGTATATATTATTAATATCATCATATTAATTTTATTTTTTCTTTAAATAACTCACACATATGCATAAAAATTGGTCTATGACCTTATAAATATAAATTATTTAGTATATATAGATACCGAATTTTAGAGCCGAACTCACATTTATAAATCGAATTATACACGTACGTATGCCGTTCCGAATTACTGACGAATCACATCCCGTTGACCGAATCTTGAACCGAATCTGAATTTTACAAAACCGTATAATACTCGACGTTTGCCGTTAAAACGTTTTCGAATTGCTAACTAGGCTATCACATACCTAATAAACATAGCATAAAACCAACGGATGAGAAGCATCACTGTATAACGTGGTTGTGCTAAAGTAATGCAGATGTCATGCACTTCACTATGACCGACGTGGTTGAGTAAAAGATAACTATTTATAACAGTTAACTAATTTGGGAAGGAAAGGATATAGTAGCAGGAAATTGTTTCAAATCTGCACTCTATTTGATCTCTTCTTTCCAAATCACCATCATTCTCATTATTCTGCACAAAAGAATATGGATAGTAAGGTGGTGAACGTTGAAGAACAACTCACCAAAGAAATGGGAAAGTTTGTAGTTAGTGACGCTAGAGTTTGGGCAGATGAGGAATTGCCTGCAGGTCTTCTTCGTGAGCGCATACCGAAACACGTTGCGTTCATCATGGATGGCAACCGAAGATGGGCAAATAAGAAAGGACTGGAACCTATGTTAGGTCACAATGCATCATCTCATTGTCTAAAGCTTCTCGCTGAGTTATGTTGCAAATGGGGTATCAAGGTCATGTCAGTATTTGCTTTCTCTACTGGGAATTGGGATCGACCTCAAGTTAGTCATCTCTTTCACTCTACATATCTCTTCTGCACTATTTTAGTTTTTCCATCTATTTGTTTCATGAATTTAGGCTTGTACGTTCTCAGGTCGAGGTTGATTTTTTGATGAACATGTTCGGAATAGTTCTTTTGCGAGACCTGGAGGCTTTCATCAGGTAACTTGTCAATTTCTTTATTATACCATTACCAATACGTTGGAGATATAATGATGTATAACTAACAAATATAATTGCATACACGTTGCCGTTGCACATGTTATACCAGAAATGAGGTTCGAGTATCTGCAATAGGGGACACCACAAAGCTACCAATTGAACTACAAGCTGCGATAACTAAGGCAACAGAAGCCACAAACAACTACACAAAACTTCATGTGATTGTGGCAATTAACTATGGTGGGAGAGAAGAAATTATACAAGCATGCCAAAGTATTTGTCGCAAAGTAAACGATAATCTCATTAACCCAGAAGACATCAATGAGAACCTTTTCAATCAAGAACTTGAAACAAAGTGTACAGAATTCCCTTACCCTGATCTACTGATCAGAACTAGTGGTGAACAAAGGATCAGTAACTTCTTAATGTGGCAATTAGCTTATACTGAACTTTACTTTGACGAATGTCTCTGGCCTGATTTTGGCGAGAAAGAATTTGTGAAGGCATTACGCTCGTTCCAAGGAAGACAGAGACGGTACGGAGGACAAGGTGTAGATGAAGATCATAATCAGTCTAAGTAACTAATATAGGACGAAATGCATTTATGGGAGACCGACCAAAGATATTATTCCTTCATTCCTTCTTTGGCATGCATGTACTCTTATGTTCGAAAAATTCAGAGATGAATTAACAGAGTGGATGTGATTATGTGACAGATGCGGGTGTTTTATTGCTAACGATGAGTGTAAAAACAGATCGAAGAATCAGGGTATGAGGTTCGGTGGATGTATCTGTTGCTATGAAGAAAGGGGATCTGGAAATAATGAAAGAGAGATGGGGTTTGGACCTAGTTGATTAATGAAAGAGTTTTTTGAGCTGAATTTGTGTTTAAATTTATTAAGGAGATGAAGAAGAACAACGGGTTTCGAGCAGATCGAAGATTGAAATCGGTGTTAGCTAAGATAAAGAATTAGTGAAGCTGCTATTGTGATTAGAGACAGATCTTTGGCTATAACTCAATTCCTGTAGTTGAGATGAAATTGATTCTGCCATCGATAGATGAATAAGAGATTCAGAGAATCGGGATGGGTTCACTGAGATATGGAAGAGAAATCGATGCTGGGAAGTGGTGCTGTTGGTGGCAGGGCCGATGGTTGAAATGAAGAAATGGAAGAATGGGTTCGTTGATAGGGAGATTCAGAAGGAGATGGGTGTGTTTCGATGGTGCTGAGTTGAAGAAAATGGAGTAAGCTCTGAGATGGATGCAATCACAGAACTACAGCAAGTGTGAATGAATGAATACAATAGATGAATGCTAGGAATTCTTAACAGGGAAGTGAAGCAGAAAGAGGCCTGAAACAACGGCCGGAAAGTCCTGTAAATAGCCGAAACTCGGCCAAATCATCCTTTTCGCGAGTCGACTCGAGGCCCGATCCCGGACGAGTTCGATGACCGATCCGGACGAGTTCGATGGCCGATCCATTACTAGACTCATCCGAGTAAGACTCGATAAGACCAACCAGGCGGTGACTCGTCCCGATTCAAATGGACTCGATGGCCGACTCTCATCTCCCTTGACCCGCCGACTAACGGTTGGTGGCGGTTTGACTCGTTTGACCGTTAGTCCCGACGGTGGATCGACGGAATATTCCGTCGAATATACCATTGACGGACGAGAATTCTCGGTGGCGCGGCGACTATTCCGGCGGATTAGCCACAATCCCGATTTTCAGAGGCGAGCAAAAATTCCGAGAATTTTCTATGGACTTCTCTCATGGGTGTGAAGACTTGGGCTAGGGTGGATGGAGAATTGGACTCAAATTTGGAAAGAGAAGATGGAAGAAGAGAAAAGCTTGGATTTGGAAATTGAATTGCAAAAGGAAAAGGATTCTAATCCTTGGAAGATTTGGAGAATATTGAAGCTTATAAATAGAGAAGTTTTCTACAACTTCTATATACATCTCTACATATCTTTTACACACATCTCTACACACACAACACTTTTCTTTTCTTATTCTTTGTGTGAACTCTTTAACATGAGTAGCTAATTTAATTATTGATTGAGGATGAATTCCTAGTTCTTAACATATGATTTAAGTTTTTGTTTTCAAATTCTATCTTGAAGTTTTTCACATAATTATCGTTTGTTTTTACTAATAGGAGTGATCTAAAAGACATTCATGATTGATTGATAGATTGTTTGGAGTGCACGCTAAATTGATTTGTTAATTTGATCTAAAGCTAGTGAAAGTTAGGAGATAAGTAATCGTTTCTTGACTCTTTACATAAGTAGCAAACACGAGACCTTGCGGAGGGATTCCGTGGAGCAATTGTGTGTAGAAACAACGTTAGCAAGTAGACCTTGATCTAAGAGTCTAACTACTAATATTAACCTAATAAGTTCATAAATCTTAATGCGTTTATTTAAATTACATCTAGAGTGAGCTACTGCTAGGTGGTTTGGTAAATAGAATCCAGGTAGTCGAGAACTTAGGTGTCAGGTGATACAAGGGATTTAGGGGTTTAGCACTTGGCTAGTTTGCTTTACCTACGGTTGGTGATAATTTGTGACTAATAACAAGTAGAATAGAACATAACTTGATTCATTGTTTCGTAACGAAGAAGGATTCCTTGATCTTGTCTCTCTTATTGCTTTCATCTTTCAACTCTCGATTTTAATTACTTTGTTTATTTTCTTTTGTTTTTTACACCCCCCTTTCGTGACAATTTTGACAAATAGAATCTCTTGCTCCTCGTGGGATCGACCTTGACTACCCTATATTACTTGTTAATTAGGTAGTAAAGTATTAATTAATTTGATTGCACCTACGACACGCATCAACCACAACTAGTTCAAATGACTCAAATGAACTAGTTAGAGAGTTGTTCAATTGCTTAGATCTTATGTAAATGCACAGGACACAATCGAAGAAAAAACGGTTTGATTCACTCGAATCGGTTCATGAACTTTATAGCC
>JAJJWW010016702.1:0-10973 GCA_023531295.1 Papaver armeniacum
GTGTTGATGGTGGATTTTCGTTTAAGGTTAAATTTGTAAAAAACCGTAAAAATCATGCGCCGACATCTTGTAAAAGATAAAGTCGTTTATGAGTGACGGATACTCCTCACTTAATTCACCAAGAATGGATCATGTAGCAACAATCCTTTCCCCGTGAATTTCATATCGCCTTGTATTTCCCGTACTCATTATCAAGTGTGGCATGACGATCGAGTGTTACTCTTCAGAGTAACACTAACCTCCAAGCACTATAATGAATCATTATCGTGCGGCATGACGACCGAGTGTTACTCTTACGAGTAAAACGAACCTCCAAGCACTATAATGAAACCATGTACGAAATACCCGTACAGTGCCGATTCTCGGTGTGTTATACTAGCCCGAGCCCTCTCGGTGTGTTATACTAGCCCGATTGAGCCCCTCTCGGTGTGTTATACTACCCGATTGAGCATCCGGACTTGATCGTATCGATCTCTGATATGATTCGATCGCTATCATCCAACTCCACAAGCATGATTGGATGACCACGGATCAATTCCATCACCCTAAGCATGGTATGGAATACCCACGGCCTTAGCTTGCGAGATATGATACGATCGCAGTCATCCCGGCTCCACAAGCATGATTGGATGACCACAAGATCAATTCCATCACCCCAAGCAGGTATGGAATACACACAGCCGACCCCGCATGGTCGACCATTGGCCTTCGCTGCCAAGAAACCGTCCATACCAAGCATTATGGACGGAAAACCTAAATTAGGGGTTTGCGGCATATTACATGTCCGTAAAACTGTCTCAACCGGCCCATCTTCGCAGCATAGATGGAGGGTGTAGATGTAGACTCAAAGGGCAGGAACATGTCGACACAATCACCGTGTGACCGCCACACACATGACCGGGCGGTCAAAACCAACCATGGTTGGTTACAACACATTCGCCGCCCGAAATAGCATGGTGCGGCTTTGAAAGCCAAAATTAGGTTCAAGCCATCACGCGCGTCCATCTTCTCCCGGCACGAATGGAGGGCCACAGATTAGATTAAGCAGGGTCCGGTCATACCAAAGATGACCACCGTGGGCCCATCTACCTCTTCTTGCGGTCGGCCAAGGCATATCATGCCCTCAATCCAAAAACGCCCGCTCAAACTCACGCGGTTACATCTCCCAAATCCTAAACCGATCTCGACCGCTCAACTTCACCGACGAATTGGGTGGCTTAGATCACGTTTTCATGGGACTGGTGAGACATGGGCGTGAACATCAGCCTACCATCTTCACGCCAAGACAACTAAGCCAAGACCGACCAAGCTAGGTCATCTTGGAAAACACGGAAAAGGGTATGGTGCGCGACTCCTTGCGCATCAAACTCCTATCGCAAATCGATCTCAACCACTCAACTTTAGGTCAAATTGAGTGGCTTAGATCGCGCCTTCTTGGGAAAGTGAAGTATGGACGTGCACACCGGCGTGTTGTCTACACACATGCCCGGTCTGGTCCTCTTCAAAACCCTTCCCATGCTTGGTTTCCACCAAGTCAAGAGCCGATGCTTGCGCACCTCTTTAAAACCCTAATTTCATCAACAGCCGCGAGATGAGTGTCTCAAACATCATCTCATCCGTCCGACCTCACCGCCTTGGTTATACAACCCCGGTCGAGTTATTTGGTTAGTGAGGAGTCGTTACCCATCACTTTACCACACCGTAATGCAAAGACTTTGCATAAAATACACACGATACTTCACAAGTATCGACTTTCAATAACGCAGTTTATTCAATTCAAAGCATTACATGCTATCTTCCGTGGATCCACGATCCACATTCCGTACATCAATCATGTCACAACCGGGGGATACATACCGGGGTATTGGTCTCAAGCGGTTTCAGCGTGCGGCGTGCAACGCGCTCATCACAAGAACGTGTTAGGAAGTCATGGGCGGTTAGAGATGAATAGGAGAAGTGGGCAAGACTGGTCGTGTGTTACCGACACACAACTTCACTACTCCATCATTCCACTACCTCCACTTCCCACGAGAAACGTGAATGAGGCTCAATGACTTGTATAAATAGGTTCTCCGCCCTATTTACAACAAAAAAGGGAATAACGGAGAACAACACAAGTTCGGATTTACGTAAAACCAAGTGTTAATACAAACCGTATTCAAACACTCGAGCTCCGCTTGCATCAACCGTAAGCTTGCTCATCTTTTCGTTACAAGTCATAAGCAAGCCAACACCTTCACAATCTCAACACCTTCTTCGCTTCCCTCCCTAAGATCAACCCCATCTCCTTCACTTTGTGACCGAAACAAGTCCGGAACGGCCATTTCTTGGTTTAGGCCGGACTTGCACATTGATCTCTCGAATCTACAAGCACTCACCGCGCAAGTGCATTTGTTGAAGGTTTAGATTCATTCTCATCCACACCCCAAATTACCAAATTCTCAGGAGTAGTTTTCACCCATCAACAATTGGCGACCACAAGTGGGAGATTGATCTATCGGTTGCATAAAATTGAATCCTCAATTTTTGGTTTCCATCTAGCAATGTATCCGGAAACTACAAAGGCGGTTCAGATATCATGGGAAGCATACTCGAATGCCGGAGGATGTCTTGGCAAATCAAGCCAGTATCACCAGGGAGGCGGAGAGCGAGACATTTCGCCTTTTGAATGATATAGCGGCACAATTACAAGAAGGGTCGACGAGCATCTACTCAGCAAAGACGAGAAATGTTGAATCATTAGCCAGAGTCACACCTTTACGGTGGAGAAGCAAAAAGAGCGTCGAATCGCAGGAGACTCGTGAAAGATGAACAAAGCATGGTCCGCCGACAATGAAGATCCGAGGCAACTCCACGGGGAGAAAAGACTTGTCCTGAGTACTACAATGTCTCGCTGGATAAAGAAAGGGAGCCTGCAGCCTATGGAGCCCCGCTAGAAGATTTGTATTTCAAAACTCTTATTGAAGCACGGAAGACTGTCCAATCCAGGCTCGGCCTTCCAACCAATCAAGGAACGCTGAGGAAGGAGAAATCAATCAGAAATGCCCGAATACGAGAGGATGGGGAACGTTCAATCCTGGGCTCAGCAAAGTGACATTACGACACCTTCCACATCCCTCTACCTAGGCAAGCGATCCGCGAAATATGATGGCACTCACAAATCTTCCAACTTCATCCTCGTTCCACGTCAAAGCCGCGGAGAGACGTTGCAACGCCCACTAACGCAGAAAAGCCGGACTCAAGGTACTTACATTTCCCATTCCCAATGAAGAAGAGGTGGAGCTACCGGAGACATGGGTGCGAAATGAAGAGGTGGAGCTACCCGGTATGGCGTCCGCCATCGATCAAGAAGTAATGGACCCGAGGTACCGTCATTACCACCGGTTCCTTCATCACCCCACTGCTGAATGCAACGCTTTGAAACGCATTGTTCGGAGAAGCCTCGGTTCTTAAAGATAGCTTGCGGAGGATTTTCTTAGAGAGGCTACTCCGGTTTGATATAGTGAGGCTTCAAAAGCAAGTAAGTTTTACTTTACAACTTTACAAGAGAGACAGGTTTAGAATTCACTGGGGGACTTAGCATCCCGCATGTGGAAAAAGAGGCTCAGTGATCAAACGCCATGTTTGTTTCCATTCGTACCTCCCTTTTACATAACATTTGCAATTTCATGCGCAATCATTCATGACCAAGATGCAAATTTCATTTAACATAATCCCTTTCAAAAAGGTTGTTCACAAAACTATCTCAAAATAAGCCAATTCAATTACCTATTCAAAACCGGAAGCCAAATTACTTAAATAAAATCCTCACTATCACTCAAAAAGAAGAAACATCTAAAAAGAAGAGACAAGTATATGGCACAAATCAAGGGAAGTCCTTCAAGAACAACTCGTCCTTCGGGCTTAAAGCGACCTTCATCCTTTGGGAGCACTCGTCGACTTCAACTCCTCGACGACCTTTTCGACCTCTTCTTCCCGGGCGAGCAACGCATCCCGCAGAGGGGACTTCGTCCCGTAATTTCGAAACTCCCCGAATCTTGGAGAACCCTTCGAAGAACCAAGGAGCATTGAAACCGTGATGCGTAAACACGCCTCGATGGCACTTCCAGTCTTCGACCATCTCCTCGTAAACCTGTTCGACTGGGCCGTGACGCTCATCCCTTGGATAGTAGATAAAGCTTCTTGGACGCGGTTGACCAATGCAAGACGACTCTTGAGTTTCGTGGTGGTAGCAATATGACCGTGCTTCTCCCATATCGCTGTGTACAACTCTTTGAACTGGACCAAGCACGCTGAATCCACCAACCAACACATGGCCCGGATAAGGGATATCAAAAGGAGGATCGAACAAAGCCCCGTGCCGCATCACCGAGAATTCACCAACCGCGGGAACCTTGTCAAAGTGCGGGGGATTTTCTTTAAGGAGTCACCACAATGGCCATATTGACTGGAACTGCTCAGACCAATTTCGAGGAGCGCCCCAACTACAGGTGCCGCCTCTTTCACTCGGGGTGCTAATTTCCATCATGCCCCGTCAACAAGATCACTAAGGGAAGCGCCTTGTTCCACCGAGCTTTCATCATCTCCGTCGTGGTCGTAAAAGGAGCGGTTTCGGGACTTCTCATCATGAAGGTCCGTACCGGACTTCTCAAAGCATGAAGGTCCGTACCGCCGAGACTTCTCAAAGATGAAGGTCCATACCGCCAGATTTCTCAAAGATGAAGGTCCAACTTCCGGCATGAAGGTCCGACCAGACTTCTCAAGCATGAAGGTCCATACCGCCGGATTTCTCAAGATGAAGGTCCGTACCGCCAGACTTCTCAAGATGAAGACCGCATCGCCGGCCTTCCCGTTTTGAATGCGTGCCAACCTTGTGAAGGCATTATCTTTCGAAATTCCCTGATTTAAAACAAGGAGCGTTTTAGAAGAACTTACACTGGAGAAACGAAAGAACCGATGGGAGGAGATTTAAATACCTGCATATTGGAAGAATTGAGGATTATCGGACCGCATGCTTGCCTCTTAGGTCTCTCTCCTACTGGGGGACTGCAATCCTCGGCCTCTTGTCCGTTTGGGCGGGAAGTGGCTTCAACCGAAATGCTTCGTCAAGATGTCAAGATGGCTCACTACGGAATTGGCCACAACACTCTTCGAAAATTACTCGGAAGATCAACAGCTTGTTTCCCCAAAATTCTTTATACCGTTCGGTCACCACCGGGTTTCTCCCAATAGGCCGAAGGGAAGGCTTACCCGGTCTAAGAACACATTGGCGTTAAGAATTTGTGGAAGGAATTCTTCCTGGGAGCCCCTAGTGGACGGATAAATGGGACACCCCGATCGAATCCCATTTGGCGAGCAGCCCTGTCGATGTTGTACGGAGTCACGAAAATTCTCCGTCGAATAGAGACGGGACGTATCTG
This sequence comes from Papaver armeniacum, assembly GCA_023531295.1. Classification (NCBI taxonomy): domain Eukaryota; kingdom Viridiplantae; phylum Streptophyta; class Magnoliopsida; order Ranunculales; family Papaveraceae; genus Papaver; species Papaver armeniacum. Next base: position 5,421 of record JAJJWW010016702.1, read on the forward strand.
GAATGCAGCTGCGCGCAGTAAATGATTTCCCTGCATCTCATGGTCTTGACATCGGTGACGCAACACAAGCGCAGGATCGTCAACAAAGGTCTTTGGCTGAACGATGGAAGGGTGAATCGCCCCCATGGACGAAAATCTACGGAAGAAATGTTGTCAAATACCTCCACAAGTTTCAGACCGGCTTTAGGACGCTTCTTATTCCATCGGAGTATTCTCGAGCCGCCGTACAAGTTAACGAGTGAAGGTGAAGGGAGTAGGAGCATAACTTCCTAAGTGTTCCCATAAGAGCGCTTGAAGAAAAGCGAAGTGAACGTGCGACTCCACCTTCTTGTACCCGTTAGAAACATGCATATCCATTGCTAAAGCGTCTAGGTGAGAATACAGCGATCCAAGGAACAATGCACCTAGAGGAAGAACTTCACCTTGCGCTGAGCCCTTATAGCAATTTTGACAAGGTCACGTCTAATTGTCCTCTTTCGGAACCGTCATCAAATATGTCTCTGGATAGCCATAGAGACAGAACGCGATCGCCGAGCTCGTTTTCCAACTCGCGAGAAGACCACTCCGAAACCCACCAGTGTAGAAGCATTTCGTGTCTTTTTTTCTCCTCCTTCTCCAGATTGTCGAATTCCGCCACCTTTTGAAGTATAGCGGCATAATTACTCTCCTCCGTGTCGAGAGTTCGTAAGAAAGACTTCCGGCCAACGAGCGGTTCATTAATGCAGCTACACTCTCCAAAGTAATAGTCATCTCTCCCCATCTAGATATGGCTGTGTGAGTGAAAATACGCCACCGAGAAATGAAGGTGATCAAGCCCGCGGTGTCTTTCCTAATTTCGAGGGTAGCAGATGCCATGACCGCATCAAGAATTTGTGCTTTGGTCAAATTGTCCTTAATGCCCTCATTACTCAACATGCCTCATCCATCCTTCATAAGAACCCGGTGGAGCATGGCAAATCTTGAAGTCAATAGGAGAAGGCGGATATTCGTTCCTTTGGAGACAAAATCTCATCACAAGTGCTAAGAAGAAAATGGGTCAAGCATCCATATTTTCCGAATCTAAAGCAAGACTATCTTATGAGAAGGATGCTTCCTAATATTTGGAAAAGGCGAGGTGAACAACTCATCATTGATGTTCGGCATATCTTTGAAGCTATCAACACTTCCTGACTTGGCACCGCCATTATCTTCAGAAGACATATCGACAGAAGTTCTTTTCTACCGCAATGAAATAAAAGACAAGAGTTAGAACTTGTATGAAAGCATATGAGAAGTGTAGTCACACACGGCAAGACACAACTCACGAGCGGAGCATGCAATAGCCGGTCCAAACACCATTCAAGTCCAGCACAAAATTGATTCAGGTATTGATTTCGATCTGGTACAAATTTTAGTCCGGTCACAAGTTTCGATGCAGTATCGATTCCGGAAGTTCTCCGGTATAACTTTCAAGTCGGTATGAGTTTTCAAGATTCAGTACCAATTTCAGTCAAACATGTGTGAATAAGACCCACGTTCCGGCATACACGGCGGGCCCACATTCGTTCGCATGCATCATTACACGATTTTCTTTATTCATGGGAATCGTGTCTACGGGATTCAAGCCAAATGGTGAAAAAAGCTAAGCATGCACATGTCTTACAAAAGGTATTTACCTAACAAAACTAGGGTTTGACCGTTAAAAAAAAAAAAGAAAAAAAGGAAACGAAACCTACCTTGAACGGCCGGACGGGAGCAACTCCGGCAACGGACGGCGACGGTTTCCGGCAACAATTCCAGCAGCGGCAACAGCAGCAGTCGACGGCGGCAGCAAGGTTGCGGACGAGAACAAAATAAAAAAAAAATCGTGAGGAAAAGAAAGGAGTCTTGGTCTCTTTTATAGACAAAAATTAGAAGAATCCCACTAGAAAAAGGATTCCTCTCTTATTTGGTTTCCTCTTTTGATTCAAATACCCAAAGAAAGAAACCGGCCCCACCAAAGGATTCCATACAAACGCAACGGCATGGGAAACTAGCGGTCGACCAACACTCTTCCGGGTAAACTCCTTTTATCCTGTCTTTCTCACATAACCGTGAGGTGGAAGACAATGTGTAGCGAAATGGCTGGACGAGTGGATGAAAGATATCTTATTCTATCATTCATAAACGCTATGTTCGCAACCAATTTGTTATATATTCAAATTTTTAGAGTCAAGAATACAATTACAAATGGCGAAGTTGCGAGAACTTCGGGAGGAATATATTGCTCTAGAGGAAAGGCAAAATGAAATGGAATCATACCCGGTTGCGAAAACAAATTCAAATGTTTGCGAATGCAAGCTTATTACCCAAATTGATAAACACAAGAGCGAGCACTTCGCAAGGGCAACAAGAAAGGACAATAGATGAGGGACAGCCAAAGATAGTAGCTATGGGAAGCCGTGATCAGGAAGAATTTGAAAGAGAAAGGAATTACTGGCAACCGTGGCGGCAATAACAAAATTCAAAGACTTGATCATCCGCAAGAAACTTATGGAGGTCGAAGGCGGGAATTATCATGGAGGACAGCGAAGTCACAGAGTAGTATGGGAGGAAATCAAAATGCCACCACTAAATACTAGTGTGGAAAAAATATGGGAAGCTATACTCTTGATGGAAAACATACCTGCACCATGGAACATGGGGAATGAGCCACCACCAAGTGATAGAAGTCACGAGTTATGTTCTTACCACCGCTTTCATGGACACCTAACAAATGACTCGAGAAATATAAAAAGAATCATCCTCGAGAATGATTGACCAAGGAAAATTTGAATCATTTTCTAAAAAGTGAAGAGAAGGTTCAACTGTTACCACCACCGCCAGAAATGCACAGGACAAACTCAGCAAAGGGTAAAGAAACATTCGTAATAGAAGTTGGAACGAAAGCTAAAAATTTATTTTGCAACTCCATTGTACATTCATACCGAACAATTGAAGATTTTCATGATAATGTTCTCAGTAGGTGTTGATGGTGGATTTTCGTTTAAGGTTAAATTTGTAAAAAACCAGAAAATCATGCGCTGACATCTTGTAAAAGATAAAGCCGTTTATGAGTGACGGATACTCCTCACTTAATTCACCAAGAATGGATCAACAGTAGCAACAATCCTTTCCTGTGAATTTCATATCAGCCTTGTATTTCCTGTACTCATTATCAGTGTGGCATGACGACTGAGTGTTACTCTTACAGAGTAACACGAACCTCCAAGCACTATAATGAATCATTATCAGTGTGGCATGACGGCGAGTGTTACTCTTACGAGTAACACGAACCTCCAAGCACTATAATGAAACCATGTACGAAATACCCGTCTGGTGATTCTCGGTGTGTTATACTGGCCGAGCCCTCTCGGTGTGTTATACTAGCCCGATTGAGCCCCTCTCGGTGTGTTATACTAGCCCGATTGAGCATCCGGACTTGATCAGTATCGGTCTCGGATATGATTCGATCGCATGATCATCCAACTCCACAAGCATGATTGGATGACCACAAGATCAATTCCATCACCCTAAGCATGGTATGGAATACCCACGGCCTTAGCTTGCCGGATATGATACGATCGCGGTCATCCGGCTCCACAAGCATGATTGGATGACCGCGAGATCAATTCCATCACCCCCAAGCAGGTATGGAATACACACACGGCCGACCGCATGGTCGACCATTGGCCTTCGCTTGCCAAGAAACCGTCCATACCAAGCATTATGGACGGAAAACCCTAATTAGGGTTTGCGGCATATTACATGTGCCGCAAAACGGTCTCAACGTCCATCTTCGCAGCATAGATGGAGGGTGTAGATGTAGACTCAAAGGGCCCGGAGCATGTCGACACAATCACCGTGTGACCGCCTACACACATGACCGGTCGGTCAAAACCAACCATGGTTGGTTACAACACATTCCAGCCGCTGAAATAGCATGGTCGCGGCTTTGAAAGCCAAAATTAGGGTTCAAGCCATCACGCTGGCGTCCATCTTCTCCGGCAGACGAATGGAGGGCCAGATTAGATTAGCAGTCCGGTCATACCAAAGATGACCACCGTGGGCCCATCTACCTCTTCTTGCGGTCGGCCAAGGCATATCATGCCCGGCCAATCCAAAACGCCGCTCAAACTCACGCGGTTACATCTCCCAAATCTAAACCGATCTCGACCGCTCAACTTCTCACCTGGACAGGTGGGTGGCTTAGATCACGTTTTCATGGGACAGTGAGACATGGGCGTGAACATCAGCCTACCATCTTCACGCCAAGACAACCGGCCAAGACAGAGCCAAGCTAGGTCATCTTGGAAAACACGCCGGAAAAGGGTATGGTGCGCGACTCCTTGCGGCATCAAACTCCTATCGCAAATCGATCTCAACCACTCAACTTTACCTGGTCAAATTGAGTGGCTTAGATCGCGCCTTCTTGGGAAAGTGAAGTATGGACGTGCACACCGGCGTGTTGTCTACACACATGCCCGGTCGGTCCTCTTCAAAACCCTTCCCATGCTTGGTTTCCACCAAGGTGAAAGAGTGATGCTTGCGCACCTCTTTTAAAACCCTAATTTCAATCAACGGTCGCAGATGAGTGTCTCAAACATCATCTCATCCGTCCGACCTCACCAAACTTGGTTATACAAACCTCAGTCGAGTTATTTGGTTAGTGAGGAGTCGTTACCCATCACTTTACCACACCGTAATGCAAAGACCTGCATAAATACACACGATACTTCACAAGTATCGACTTTCGAATAACGCAGTTATTCAATTCAGCATTACATGCTATCTTCCGTGGATCCACGATCCACATTCCGAGACATCAATCATGTCACAAGCGGGGATACATGCGGGGTATTGGTCCGCGGTTTACAGCGTGCGGCGTGTAACGCGCCATCACAAGAACGTGTTAGGAAGTCATGGGCGGTTAGAGATGAATAGGAGAAGTGGGCAAGATCGGTAGGTGTGTTACCGACACATAACTTCACTACTCCATCATTCCACTACCTCCACTTCCCACGAGAAACGTGAATGAGGCTCAATGACTTGTATAAATAGGTTCTCCGCCCTATTTACAACAAAAAAGGGAATAACGGAGAACAACACAAGTTCAGACGACAGAAACCAAGTGTTAATACAAACCGTATTCAAACACTCAGAGCCTGCTTGCATCAACCGTAAGCTTGCTCATCTTTCTGTTACAAGTCATAAGCAAGCCAACACCTTCACAATCTCAACACCTTCTTCGCTTCCCTCCCTAAGATCAACCCCATCTCCTTCACTTTGTGACCGAAACAAGTCCGAACGCCATTTCTTGGTTTAGGCCGGACTTGCACAGATTGATCTCTCGAATCTACAAGCACTCACCGCGCAGTGCATTTGTTGAAGGTTTAGATTCATTCCTCATCCACACCCCAAATTACCAAATTCTGCAGGAGTAGTTTTCACCCATCAACAGTAGGGTTTTTGCGAGGGATGCTGATAATAGAGAAGTGATGAACATCGCGAAGACATCGCAGTTAAAAGAATGGCAAATGCAGATTATTTCTTTCA
>JAJJWW010016703.1:0-103100 GCA_023531295.1 Papaver armeniacum
CACTTCACAATATCTTTTCACTATCTTTGATATGTTGCACCCGCATTTTTAAACCAAAAGGCATTCACGCATAACAATATAATCCTCTTGGTGCTAAGAAAGCCATTGGTCCATCTTCTTCCGCCAAAGGGATTTTGATTATAGCCTGAATATCCATCCATTTAGTGATAACCCGTCGTTTCTATTTCTTTGCTTCACCATCTGATATATATCCAGCGGAAGTTGTCCTTTAGACATGCCTTATTTAGGTCACTAAATTCGTGCATATCCGTATCCCTTTATTTTATTTGGTACTACCACCATGTTTGTTATCCATTCCGGTACTTCTTTGATACGATTATTCATCGTCCAGCATCTTCCTAACTACGCACTCCTATTTGAGGATGATATTTTGTTGCTATCTTCCTTATCCTTTGCTTGGATGGATTTGCATTCTTGTTGATATCTAAACTGGTGGACATGCAGGAAGAGTCATCCATCTGTATTTCAATCCATACTCAGCATACAAAATATCTTTTTATATTCTTAAGGTTGATTGTATTTTCTTCTTCCTCCTTGTCCATCTTAATTCGATTTTCAATATCTTTGGTTCTTCTTCTCGTTCAACAATTATGTCTTTAGTTGCTCTATGAAAAAGAGTGAAATTCACCTTTGGTTCTCCTAGTGGTGACGGTTCCTTTATTTTATGTCTTTAGTTCACCTTCCTTTTAAGGATCTCGCTTGTATTATTTTTCCTTCATGTGCTCTTATCATGTATATCCTTAGTTCTTCTTCCTTTTCGATTCTTTTCTTCCTCCATCGACCTTTTAGCTTCTTTTGCGCGTTCTTCATAATTTTTCACATCTATTTGACTGGACTTTGCACTCTAGTATCTCCTTTGATTTCGCCCATTCCACTTGGTGTTGGAACAAAGGCATAGCGATGGAGAGTTGAAATGACTTTATTGCATGCACCATAGTCGTCCAACTAGCATATTGGATGGTGACTCCGTCCACTACGCGCGATGTTACCTCGCGTTTCTATTTCTCCCAAGAGTATCGCGTATGCTTATCTCACCTTTAGGTTTTGTAACCGTCTTATTAAAACCGTGATTGTTTACATAGACGCAAAGCGCGTTAGATCCAGCGTCTTTATATCCCATACAGTAATGCGCGGTAAAATAAATTATCACCGAACTGCCCGTGTCTATCAATCCATAAACACGAACACCTCAAAACCATGTGATGTATCCGTATCCGGACGTCAGTATCGATGTATCGGACACTTGGGGATACGTGACAGGACACACACCATTTAAAGTGTCCCTATTTATTAATTCTGAAAAGGGTATGGGATACTTTTGGGATACTTCGGATACTCTTGAGGGGACACTGCTTATAGTATATATTGCCAAATATTTATATCTGAGAATATGTTAAATATTTTTAGATATGTAATATATTAGTATTTATCAAAAAATTATTCTATAGAAGCGTTATATAAATATCTAACCCTAACATTCTTATTCAATATTGATGAGTGATGGAGTTATCTTTTTTTTATCTATTTTTTTGATATTCCGGATAGTATTTTAGAATTTTCTTACTTTATGCGATTCTTTTCACTACTAATAAATTAAATTTTTTTAATTAATACGTATCCCAACTTATCCCGTATCCCCATTTTTTGAAAATTGACGAATCCCGTATCGCATTCGTGCTTAGCATAGCTATCAATGTTATAATACCAGATTTGGCAATGGACTAATATAGGTAATGGAGTTGTCCTTTCCTAACACCGGAGGTCTGGATGGGTACACTTGGCGAGTTGGGGAAAAACTTCTCGATTAGCGTGCTCGGCAGGAGTAGTCACGGGATGGGTGACCTCTCGGGAAATTCTTGCTGGATACCATGATGGTGTCGTTGAAAATCCCACCTTTCTTTGGATAACCGCGGTGGGTAAGTAGAACAATATCGATTGTTAGTTTGGATACAACTAGGGGTTGTTTGCTTGTTTCGGTGAGGAGTATGCTAATCCCATATCTGCTCTCATAGGATCTGAACGTCTACATTATCCGGGCCTTTTCAACACAATTAGTTCCTGAGTTGGAAAACTCCATGATTAAGCGTGCTCAAGTGAGTAATCCAGGGATGGGTGACCATCCAGGGAAGTTTCTATTTGGATTACCTGCAGAGATGCCCGTTGAAAACCCCACACTGTCGCATAACCGTAGTGGATAAGTGGGGACAATATCGGTAGAGGGACGCAGTAAAATTTACAAATGTCCTATATATCGCCCACTCCTTGATGCTTTAGCAGCACTTTCACTTTTTTCTTTCAGCTCGCATCTATTGTAACCACCCGGTGGATCCCCTTAAATTATCTTGGTATATCATCCAGTTGCAAATCTTATCTTCATTTTTCCACTCCTTGAGGAGATATTTTTCCACCGTCATGATTTTCCTTCATTCTACTAAAGCGTTTAATGTATTTTCTTGTGATTCTGCATGAAAATCGCATCATTGATAGTCATTTTTTGTTATTGAGTTGCATTGTATACGTCCGGGGTCCCTTCTATTGGTCGATAATCCTTATTGCTTTTAGTTTTGTCCATTTTTGTACTTTAGCACATGTTGGGCTCTGTAGCTTTTCTCCTTTTCACATTGAATCCGTGCCGGATTCGAGAATTGTTGTTTCTCTCCGCCCGTCCTCGCAGTTCCAACGATTTCGCTTTTTCTTCTTGTTGTTATTCTCCTGCCTTATTCTTGTCTCCACCTCTCCTTTTGTTCTGAAATAATATCTTATCTTGACAAAGGAAAAATGCTCTTCAAAGAACAGAAAATATTATTAATGAAAATTAATTTTTGGAGATGAAAACTTTTTGGTTTCGATTAATAGATCTCAATTTCTAAAACTCTCAAAGATTAATAATAAGACGATGAAAAAGCGTGAATGTTTTTAAGCTTTATTTTGAAAGGATTTCACCAACGGAGGTATATCATCAAGCCGTATTTTAATGACCCGTCCCTCAACCGATATTGTCCTCACTTAGCCACCGTGCTTATCCGGCGGTGTAGGGTTTCAACGGAGCATCATTTGCGGTAATCCAGTGAGAAAATTTCGGATGGTCACCATCCCCCGGATTACTCATCGAGCACGCTTAACTATGAGTTTTCTGCAACTCGAGACAATTCATGCCGAAAAGGCCTCGGTGATAGGAATGGACAAATTATTACTTATATTCCATTCGGCCAACTGAGTCCGAATATGGGAAGGTATTACAATACCACCACCTTAAGGTGGAGCCGTCCTCGGCTCTAGAATATAATCGCAAGCCCTTATCTACGGCGTTCCTGCCCCTCATGAGAAGCATGGAACAACCCCGTCCAGCGTGCCTTCCCACCTCGGCAGGTGAACCATCGTCGCTCGATACCATTTGTAATGACCCGTCCCTCCACCCACGTAATCTTGTCCTCACTTATCACTGCGCTTATAGGCGGTGTGGGGTTTTCAACGGGCATGTTGCGGTAATCCAAAGAAACTTCAGGATGGTCACCCATCCCTGGATTACTCCCGCCCGAGCATGCTTAACTGCGGAGTTTTCTATCAACTCTGGAGCCAATTGTGCCGAAAAGGCCTCAGTGATAGGAATGGACAAATCATTACTTATATTCCATTCGCCAACCATTCTAGAGATATTGAATTATTCTAGGTATTCTAGCGCTGAAAATGTAGTTAGAAATCTACAACCATACCTATTAGAATCTATGAACTCTATTCAAAACATCATGTGAAGAACTCTAAATCATTTCATTAAAAGATAGATCAAATAAAAATATATGAGTTGAAACCCTAACTTGGGAAGCAAATAACTTTCTCTCTCCTAAATATCTTATCTCAGCTCACCAAAAAGATCTCTCCCCTCTACAAAGGAATTTGGCTATTTTTTACAGGAGTTTACATGGTGGATGACAGCTAATATAGATAGTGAGTCTGACTAATAAATCCCTTTATTTCGGATCTGGTAGCGCGGCTCTATCGATATTGAAGCGCGGCTCTGTTGATGTTGGTGCGCTCCCTTGAAATGTATAAATGACGCGCACCAAGAAAGTGTATAAATGACGCGCACCAAGGAAGTGTATAAATGACGCACCAAGGAAATGTATAAATGACGCGCAACCTTGATATTTCCTCGCTCTCTTAATGTGTTGTGTGATATTTTCCCCCCTACATGGTGGATGGAGGAGATTTATAAAAGTAGGATAAAAAATATAGCCTTTGGATAACGTTTAAAAATATAGTTGTTGTTCTCTCAAGTTGATCCAACGCTGTCTCTTATTGAACCGAGCATCGACTCAATCTGGGCGACGGTCTTAACTATGGACGATCATCTCAAATATTACGATATATTCTGAAAAGGAGAGGATACCAAGTACATCTCCAACTTTTTCGTTGGCAACTTTGTTTGGAAAAACCTAGTACAATCATAAGTAGGTCAAAGCAAAGACCCTTGAAGAAGATTGTATATGGAGTTTTCTCATTCTCTTCCACAATCAATCAATATGTATAGACCAAAGGTCCTTTTACCTTGATTGTGTAGAAGAGTTCTTAAAGTACATCTCAAAAATCAATATCCAAAATCAATCTAACAGATCCAGTTAAGAGTATCCAATTTTTGACAAGTATGAACTTCCAATCTATCTTTCAAGATATGAATTCAACAAGAACAAGTCTTGTTTTTATCTCTCAAGTAATAAGAACTTAAACTATCTAGATTGATTCACGTACTACTACTTCTTCTATTATAAAGATAAACAATATAATGCGAAAAAGGAAAAACACAAGACACCAAATTTTGTCAACGAGGAAATCTGAAATGTAGAAAAACTGGGGTACCTCGTTCAACTTTAAATAGCACACTTGTAGGAAACCTAGTCACAGACACTAGCCTACTATCATACTTGATTAGAATGTAAGTGAGACGAATTAACCCTCAAAGCAATTCATCTCACAATGTCGTGTTCTTTGTGTCTCTTAAACCTCGCAAGATTCTTTGCACTTGATTCCCTTAAGTGACGTTTTGTTCTGACCTAAGAGTTCCTTCAACCTTAGTGAATACTTTTGATACCTATCCGCCCTCTGCTGAGGACAAACCTATTGATTTCCCTTTTCATATGTTTCAATCTAGGTTTGGAAATCTATTTGCACTAAATAAAGTCCAGCATACCTCAACCGGAACACTTACACTCGGTTAGCCAAGAAGTCCGATCGTTTTTCTTAAAGTCAGATGACTTTGATTAGTTTTTTATTAAAGCCAGGGTTTCTGATTTGGGGTTTGTTAACTAAAGATGAACATAAACTTGAAGCATGTTTCTTGGGGTGTCAGGCTTTTTCTCTCATGTGTAATCTCACATGTGTGGGAGATTGTTCATTTAAACATGTTACGATTGAAAAACTGATGGCTAGGATAAATTCCCATAAATTTAAAAAAACAAGATATATCCCAAAATAGGAGCCCCGAAATAAGGATATATTCCTATTTTCCTAAAAATAGGTCTCATTTGGAGGTAAGAGCTCGAACTAGCAATAAAATCACTTTTATAATTCAAGGGACCATAATTAACACAACACCATATTATGATTTTCGAATTCAGAGACTTACAAAGATGGGAACTCCGGTTTATGTTCAAACTGTTATACTATCTTTACAAGTTTTTCTTTTATAATTTTTGTTCTCTGGAATCTACAATTATTTGACAAATATGATAACTTATGATTTTAAAAAAATATTTTATACATAATAATTAATTATTATGATAACTAATTAGAAAATAATGAATACCAACCTGAATTAAGAAAAAATATAAATACCAGATTCAACACACCAGATTCAACCCTATTGGTCCCATATCCAGGAGATAATTCTCAAGATTTTATATGCAGTTTCTCCAACATTTCATATTCATCCGATTATAGCGTACATTGAGGGGAAAATGGTTTAGTTAACCTTTAATTAACTAGTGTTGATGAAGAAGTAAATGTGAGCTATTTATAGATTGTGGACAACTAACTGATTGAGATGATACACACTTATCCCGGGACCCGGACGGGACATTAGCAGTTAGAAATCGGAACATGCTATTTTGAGCTGGCTGAAGGGTAGAATTACAGGACCGTAAACTAAGACATTCTAGCACTATCTACGGGTAGTGCAAACGCTATAACGGCCTATGATATCTGAAAATCGTTCTTTTATGTATCGTGATGATATGTTATCGAAGTCATGAAATTCTCACCAAAACTCACACAATCTTTGATTTTTCTGTTAGTCCGACTCGGTAGAATTTGTGTTCACAACAAACGTACATGAACTGGAATGAATATTTTGTCCTCATAAGTTTCCTTTTTCTTCTGTGTTTGTTGCATAACAAATGCCTACAAAGGATACATAGTTTCGCAATGAAGCCCACAAATTCTTAAATTCCTTATCGGAATGGAAGAACGTACACATCAATTGTCGACCTAAACTCCATAAAGCTACCGCAATGCAAATCTGTCAATGACATAAAGCTGATTCCATTTTCCACCTTAAGTAAATTGATACCGGATATACAACGTGGTGGTGGCAGCGCATATGATCAGAAGTACAAATTTTGCCGTACTAACACTAAATATTTACTTTATTCTCATGTTTATCTTTTCTTCCACTACCCTCGTATACTCATAATGTCTTCTTTGAATCCTTGATTGTATTTCAGATCACCATCTGCATCTCTTCCTAACATCCTTTGATTGTGTTTGTTTTGGGTACCACTCATGGTTCTTTGGAGTTAGTGGAGTTGTGGATTCAGTTGTTATACCTGGAGCTTCATATATCAGTACTATTTGACACACATAACTACAGTCCCCGACTCCCACTGGACTCTTTAATTACTTTGAAATCTTGAGTATCAACATGTACATGCCGTAGCCTTTCCTTATCTTCCTCATATTTTAGTTTGACAGGTACTTCAAAATTACTAACAATCCTAAAATTAATCTGACAATTTCGTCAAACATCTCAAGTTTCATCTACTCTAAAATACACGGAAGAAATGATGTTATTCCAACTTGGAAACCTCACATTGCGAAAGAAAATTTTGCAGTCTATCTTTATTTATAGAGTGCGCATACACATATTCAATGAATCAAGCATGAGATAACTCACTGGGCTGTGTATACAAAAATGGGACCGTTTAGAAGAACCTAAGTTTCATGTGACAACATATTCTGCTTAGGAAATTTGAACTGCAAACAACCATTTTTTCCGTGAGGAAACAATCATAGTCAGTCATCACCGCCTGAGACCAGAATTGGCTATGAAACGTAGAAATTTAGTAAGAGACACAATATAACTCAGTCGAGTCTGACTCGGCTGAATAATGTGGCATCATATAGAGATTTCCTTCTGCCTCAGTACAATTAAAACCCGGAGGTCAGCTAGCTCTCAGATAACGGGAAGTTATTTATTACTGCCTTTTACTGTATCATTACCACGCCTGTATTGGGTGTAATTATTGTGCTCGATGAAGGTAAACCGCATGCTTTGACAAGCTCAAAGAGTTTCAAATCACGTAAAATCTTTACTTTTTGCTAGGGGTATAATTTGACATGTTGACGATGAGACTGGAGCAAAAGTCTGTCCATGTATATTTGTTAGGCAGCTGACCATTTTGACATTTCGTACATTGCTAGTTTGCGCTGTTGGGGCCGGGGAGCCTATACAGCCCTATGGAAATATCCTTTCGGGTTCATTTTACTGCTGAAAAGATATAACTGTGTATCAGGCTGCTTTAGTGCTATACTAGCTACTAGCCATTACACGTAAGTGGTCCGCTAGAGAGGTTTCACATTGTCTCCGTAATCTAGATTTATGCGTATCTGTATGTAGAGTGAATCTCTAGGATAGGCTTAGCACTGGCAATTTCTGTCCTGACTCAGGTTAGACCTAGCACAGACTACATCCAGCAGAGAGAGTGATGATCATAACTTCTGAGAATAACAACTCATTGGATAAATCCATATTCACATGAAAAAAAAAAATGAATATTCACATTCAAGTCTCGGAACTGGCATTTTATCATGCCTGATAGTCCAGTTGACAATTTCCGTCATGGAAGCTACACATTCTCAAACAAGTTAGGTTCATACCAGTTATACTCTCTTGAGCTCTAATTTCGGATTCTCCAAAATATCTTACAATCAAGTGATCAGTAACTGACATAGAGTCTTAAGTTTTTCTTCTTGTAAACCCTACTTTGTTTCTCTCCTTTTACAAATACCAAAATTATTCTAGTCGGAAAAAGAAAGGAAGTCCTGAGTCATATGATAATAGTTGGTCCTTTTTTTTTTCCTTCCAAAGTTAATAATGGATCGAATACAATGGGATGGTAACTGAGTTAAAGGCAAGTTTGAACCAGCCGACCAAAGGAATGGCGAATGCGACAAACTGACATCCAACTCATATATCCGGACGAGTCAGACCTCGGTTAGCTGTCAGATTATGAGTCAGCTCAAAGTCAGCTAGCCAAGATTTCCCTTTTTGTGTTATATTGTGAAAAGCTAACGGTAATTTTGACTATGCTTTATTACTTTTTACTGTACTAACACGCCTGTGAAACTGCATGTTTTAAGAAGTTCCAAGGGTTTAGATAAACGAGATCAAAAGTAAACGGTCAATATTTATTCCCGTAATATGTTACGGGTGGTAAAGAAACATAACGGTATTTCTGGGTATATAGTATATACGAGCTGACATCTCCTAATGATGGATGCGACCTGGAACCAAATTCGGTCCACATATCTGATAATAATTGACCTTTTTGACCCTTCTTTCCACTATAGAAAAAGGTACTGTCCAGTAGATAGTACACACAGTGTTGTCAGATGTCCTTTAATATCCTTTCAGCTCCTCAGAGGTACAATTTTGCAATAGTGTGATATTTACACGAACAAATGGATTCTTTAAATTAGATTTGGAAAGACAGGCTTGTGGATCCAGATGATTAGTCCGTGAGCAACTTCCTACATGTATGTTATAAAGACATCAAAGGAAAATGGCCATAAAATTTCCAAGGAGAGATTAGGGAGTTCGCCAGGAGGTGGATTCCATTTTGTTGTGTCTTTTACATACAAGAACGCTGGGCATGCGCATATGCGCCTGCTAAAATCATTGATTCGTATCTTTAGACCATAAAAATCACCCTTACAAAGATGGCACACCCCTTTTTTTTCCCCTTCTTTCAGGCTTTTTATCGAACACTTAATGTTCAGCATTTTGTAGTTGAGTAGGTGAGTTCATTTTGTACATCTAGCTCCATTTTATAGCTTTCTTGACATGCAATTTTGAATTTAAGCATTACCACAACAATCCAATTCCTCCAACTCTGAAACACCGATAAAACAACTACCTTTGAACACCTATTTATTGGGATAAAACTTAAAGCTTAACTGGATCATCAAATTCCAACAAATTCTCAAGATACACAACAAATTTTCTTCTATTAATCATCTTCATTTTCCAAGATATACAAAGACACTTCCCATCCAAAGCCAATACAATCACTGGACCATCTAATTATTCCCAAAAGCAGCCACATTGAAGACACTTCCCATCCAAAGCCAATACAATCACTGGACCATCTAATTATTCCCCAAAGCAGCCACATTGAATCAGTAACTTCCAAACCTTCCAAAAAGATAAATGAAATCAAAACTAATAAACTATACCTAAACCAATAAAAAAAAAAAAAAAAAAAACTTTACCTTTCAATTCATCAGCAATAGCAAGAATGTGTTCACATAGATAATGAAAGATCATAGAAAGATGAAGAAATTTGAAAGTATTGTTAAGAAGTTGAGCTCCAGAAATAATTGCATCTATTGTATATGGTAAAACTGGTTCTTAATTGGGTTCCATTAAACCTCCACCTCACCTGACATTTTAATTGTTTGATTTCAAAAAATGGTACAGATAAAAATCAAGAAGAAAGAAAGCAGTCTGATTTATATGGTTGACAATTCCATTCATTTTCTCCTATATAGAAACGTTGTTTGAATGTAGAGAATCCTCGATTCTTCTAGAATTTAGATACTTAAACTCAAAACCAAAATATATAAAGCAACACTTTCCTCTCTATTTAGATTCTTCTAGATCCATTTTAACCTGCTCAGGTTAAGTTTATAAAAATTTAAACTTAAATTAAAATTACTGAACAACCTCTGCATTTTTGCTTTGACTAGCTTCTCAAAAAAAATAAAGAAAGGGCAATTACGGAAACTCAAAATTTACAGCTTCAAACACTGTTACTAAGGGGTGTTCCCTTTATATAATATATAGAATAGATAGATAGTTTAGAAACTTGTGATTAGATTTTTTTTAAAAAAATCTTTAAAACATTGTTATAGAAAAGAATTTATTTTATTCGTGTTAAGACATTAATAAATCTTCTTCAAAAAGTTCATTCCGGTGGCGTACTCTAGTCTTTCGTTACCGGGTAGTTGTTTTACTGCCTCGCTCTCCTTTCCTGTATGAAGTTGAATCATGTAGTGAAGCTTCTACTAGCGGCAGTTTAATTACTTTAAACCATGATTATCACCACATTATTGCTAGGGCCTTTACATCGTTATCGTCTCTTAATTTTTTGGAATCTTAGTTCAAATAAAGATATCTAATATGCACGAAACCAGTTCTATTGATGTCTTCGATAAACGTTCCTAAAAATCATCTTATAATTTCCTTTGATATCTCACCTACTCTAGAAGACACCATAGAAACGAATCAAAATCATGTTATTCAACCAGGAAACCTCACATTGCTGCAAATCAATTTTTTTTGGTCTATCCTATTTATAGAGTGCACTCATAACTAACTAATTAAGACAATTCATACTTTTTCAGCACACATTCAATGAGTCAAGCATGAGATATTTCACTGGGCCGTTCATTCAGTTATGTGACCATTTGGAAAAACCCAAGTTTCATGTGACAACAGACTGCAGTATTGTGACTGCTTAGTAAATTTGAGCAATGCCAAACATCTGAACACAATAAACATGTCTCCGCAGAAACCAGTCTCTTACGCCAGTGATATTATCTCAAGTGTGCATATTTCACTAACAACAAATCATTCTAGAGGACCCTATGAACACACAAATGATGCGGCATAACAACACAGATCAACAAACACCCTTTGGGTATAACGTTACTATTAGCTCCTTTTAGCATTATAACGTACGTCATAAACAAGGAAGAACAAGGATATGGAAGTTGAATCAAATAAGGAAAAGGAAGAGAGAATAATAATAAAATAATATTTAAAAAAAAATTAACAATAAATTGGCGGGACCTGCCACCATGGCCAGCTGTCGTGGCCGGTCCCCACCTTTTTATTTTCTTTATTATTTTATTATTAATTAGGGTTTCCTCTTTCAAGGACTTCCTATTTTGATCAAAACTCCTAGTTTCCATATCTTTCCAAATATTGCTCCATGGAGCATATGGTTAGCAAAGCAAGTGGTCCTGCAACCATTATGACGTTCTACCATAAAAATATATTAAAATAATAATATTTTTTTATTTTTAATAGTTGGTCTTTCAACCAAGATTAAGAGTTTTAGTTAAACTCAGATTCTTCATAAAAGGACCAAATAATGCTTGATGGACCATCAAAAAATACCAAATTATCAAGATTGGTCCGCAGACAGCATGACGACTCGTGCATGCCATCATGACCGGTCATGGTCGGCCCTTTGGATTGTAGAAGCCGATCCCACCTCTTTTAGTGATTAATG
The DNA here is from genome assembly GCA_023531295.1 of Papaver armeniacum. Taxonomy (NCBI): domain Eukaryota; kingdom Viridiplantae; phylum Streptophyta; class Magnoliopsida; order Ranunculales; family Papaveraceae; genus Papaver; species Papaver armeniacum. The sequence continues at coordinate 11,811 of JAJJWW010016703.1, forward strand.
ACCTAATTAATTATCTACCGTTCATATTTGGTTCAAACTCTTTCCCGCAACTAGGAAGATCATCCATTCACAATCAGATGGTCCCACGACCACCAAGGGCCGGTTCTACACCCTTTTGGTCGGTCCCTCTTCTCTCCATAATTAGGTTTTACTACTTATTGCTCAGTGAAGCATTATTTTAATAATGATTAAACAGTATTTAATCATCCTTTCACCGACTTCTCTCCAAAGGACTTTGATGAATGCTCAGTCGAACATCTCTAGATACTATATGGTCAGTCCATCACTTCATGTAGTCGGTCCCTCTCTCATCCATTGGTTGATTCTCAGTTGATCATTCATTGATCAAAATTAGGGTTATGTCTAGCATAATTCTGAACAAGTTCAAACACCAATAATTTTTATGTTGGTCCAGCAATCAACATTTTAATTAATAATTTAAGATTCGGTCAATTACCAATATTTTATTAATATTTTATTGATTCAACTATCAATTGCTCTGCAAAGCAATATTACTCAAGTTGATTCAGCTGTCAACATTCGAGAATTTCATACTGATCCAGATATCAATATTTTGTTGGTTCATCATCCAACATTTAGTTCGTTAGTCGACCATTAATTTAATGTTTCATTCTCTCCTTGTCATTCCACTTACTAATGACACATGGATCGAGATGAACCTTCTAATGATCATTCAACAATGATTATTTACATACAACTTCATGTCAAGTGCTCAGTGCTCCAACATAATGGTTTATGAATCCAACAATCTCATTAACATATGTTCATTAATCCAGGTCATTTAACTATCATTACTGTTTCAGCTAGCATAATGATATGTCACGGTCAAGTGACCTAATTCAATGTCTATGGTCCGCAGAGCATGTTGCTATTCCAGCAAGCACTTTATGGTTCATCCATATCATGACCTTGAACCATGAACTATTCAGTTTATCGATTAAGACTCATAGTCTTAGGTCAAAGATTGACCGCAAGTCCGCAAAGAAGACTCACATGAGACATCAACTCATGTCACATGGGGGGATATCACTAGGATTTTGGTCTGGCGGCCTACATCCATGATAAGGGGTTCTAAGAATTACTACTTTATGACCCTATGCAGCCCCTAAAATCCCAGCCGTTTGCATCCCCAATAATAGGATTCAAATTAAAAGTTATATAACATATATCATCAACAACAATAAGGGATATACATGGATATAGAAAACCCAACTTGTACTGGTAGTCTCTCAATCCTTTGAGCAAGTTTTCCAGCTTATGGGTCTTTGATTTTCCCAACTTCTTTATGTATGAATGAAGGAAACCCAATTCCAGGCACCCTAAAAATCATCAAATTTCTGCAAGTAGTAACTGAGAGATTGAATTTTGTCTCTTCATTGTCTCTCTCGCGCTTAATCAAAATGCCATCGATGAAAAGAAGTACAACATTAACCCATTTCTCTAACCTAACCCAACTCAACCTATTAACTCGACCAGGGAGGCTAAATTGGTAAGAAAAATATAACTCACTCAGCCGATCCGACTGATTCTCTAACACGCACATGGTTGATGGTTTATAAAGATTCAAACTATTTTTGATCCTTTAGTAATATTCCAGAGCTTTGCTCTTGTTTTTTCGATTGGAAATCTCTCATTAATTTTTAAACCTTTATAACATCCTTTGAAGTTTATTCTTTTCTAGTTCTTTTTATTTTTATTTTCTGGAGTCTACAGTATTTGACAGATATGATAACTTATGACTTAAAAAAATATTTTATACATAATAATTAAATATTTTATACTTAAAAATAATATTTTATACATAAAAAATATTTTATACTAATCAGAAAAAATGAATACCAACCTGAATCAGAGGCGAAGCTAGGAACTAGACTAAGGGGAAGCAAAATTCTATCAGGAGTAGCAAGAAAGAAAAATTAGGCTTGTAGGAAATTTTGGGCTTGGAAATTAGGCTTGGATACCCAATGGGGAGAGGTCGCGACTGCACACCCTTGTTTCTCATTGGATCAGCCACTAACCTGAATTAATAAAATATAATTACCGGATTCAACACTATTGGGCCCATAACCAGGAGATAATTCCCAGGATTTTTTATCGGAAAATGGGTCATTTGTCCAAATATTTTTAAAACCTGGTTCAAATGGACGAGTAAAAATTAGTATGGGTGAAATGGACAAAAAAAAAGCAAGGATGAAACTGGATTCATCCTGACTTAAACTTAAAAAAAATATCAAGGATGAAACGGATGCATCCTGATGTAAATTAAAAAAAGAAAAAGTATTTGAAAATGGGTAGGATGAAACAGTTTACATCCTGGCTATTTTTGTATTTTTGTCAATTTAAACAATATCAAAATCTAGATGTCTTTTTCACCCAGGATTTGTTGATTTTGGTCTTTTTAACCGATTTTGTGATTTCGGAAAATGGGTCATTTGTCCAAATATTTTTAAAACCTGGTTCAAATGGACGAGTAAAAATTAGTATGGGTGAAATCGACAAAACAAAAATAGCAAGGATGAAACTGGATACATCCTAACTTAAACTTAAAAAATAGCAAGGATGAAACTGGATGCATCCTGATGTAAATTAAAAAAAAAAGAAAAAGTATTTGAAAATGGGTAGGATGAAACTGTTTACATCCTGGCTATTTTTGTATTTTTGTCCATTTAAACAGTATCAAAATCTAAATGTCTTTTTCACCCAGGATTTGTTGATTTTGGTCTTTTTAACAAATTTTGTGAAATTTTTTCTTTTTCTACACATATTCTATGAATCAAGCATGAGTTAATTTACTGGGCTGTTTATACAGAAACGGGCCCATTTAGATGTAACAACAAATTTTCTATTTTGTAATTTATTTATTTTTGGGTTTTTAATTATTTTTTTCAAAATAATAAATAAACTATTGATGTTAACATAAAAAATAATAAAGCTACTGGATTGGGTTTTTGATCGGGAAACTTGGAAAATATTATAAATGGCTTATTAGAAATAAGCAAGAAGAGTTCAAAGAGCTTAGAAACCAAGCTGCAAGATAAGAATCATCATCGGAAACCTAAGAAAACTACAATGAACACATACATACTAAATTACAAAGAAACTACCAACTCCGCGATACACAACGTCTAGACTGGTCTATTTTAGTTCATGTGCATTTCTCTTTTTGGATTTTGATTTGTTTAACAACCCCTTGAATATCCACAATTTCATATTTAAAATATTCCTACCGTTCCAAATGGACCAACAAATGGAGACATGTATGAGAAGCCAAAGCAACTTCCCAACCGGATGAAGCAGACACAGTCTCCATCCCTTGATAATGAGATCTATTTTCCAAAATTGAATTGAGAAGCTACAACGTTGCTTAGCAAATTTAAATGGCAGAGAACCATTTTTTCCGTTAGAAAACAATCACAGTCGGCCATCACCGTCTGAGACCAGATTTGGCTATGAAACGTTAAAATTTAGTAACAGACACAATCAAGGGCGGAGCCAAGTTTTTTGGGTTGGGGGTGCAAAAATTTGGCTTGGGTACATTATCTCAGGGGTGCAAAAATTTAACTTGAAAACTTAATATTTTTTATTAGGCCTAATTTAGGCTTTGGAGCCAGTTGGGCAGGAGTGTAACCGTATAAGTGCACACCCTTGCAATGGGCTGGCTCCACCCCTGGACACAATATAACTCAGTTGAATCGGATTTGGCTGAATAATGCGGCATATGTTATAAACGTGTAATTTTGTTAAGAATATCTAGGACAAATCCCGTCTATTACTGGGATGCCCTTGTGTCTAGCCCTATAAATAGAGGCTCTAATGTCTGTCTATTGTACTAATGAATAAGATTTCTCCCTTCTTCTTCCCCTCTATTTTTTGTGTCTCCTTCTCTATTTTCTATTTTACAACACGTTATCATGCATGTCGTTCTACCAACTGAAGATTTTTTTTTTTTTTTTGAGTTTTCCCTTGATTCTTGTATTATTATTATTTTTTTAAACTAATCCTCTTACGATGATTTTCGTGGTCTGCCAATGTTAATAGGCAAATCAAAACTATATTCGAGGAATACACATATTTACTTTGGCTTGTTCTTATTTTGCCTTTTGTTTTGTCACGGAACATTGGATCACGAGCATTATACAGCTTCTAATTGTATACGGTGCTCATGATTGATGAATTGAGTGAACCTTTAATATAGGTTATTATGGGTTTTTGGATTTCGTGTATCTACTGTAACACACTTTAAAATCTCAATTTATTATGATTCATGAATACAAGTATTTTTAGTTTACTAGGGTTTCTTTTTCTCGTTCCTTATGCTTTGAAAAGCGTTGAAAATCGTTGGGATCAATATCATGTTCATGGACGAATTTGAAGTATGTAGATTTTGTTTTCATGGAAAGATTTCATTAGCTAGTCAAACTACTCTCTTAATAATATTGTTCTTCTCCTTCCTCTTATCTTTCCCTGTTTCATCCACAATTCTCCTAAAACACGTCATCAGCACGTAGAACTACCAACTTAGCGGCATGGCAGATTTTTTTTTACAACAGTATCAAGGGGAGCTTGGAACAATCTTAGTCTTTTAATATTTTTTATTGATTGTTTATCCTCAACTAACTGTTGTTAATCCGTTCTTTATTTTTGTTTATTTTTACATGTGTTAATGATTTTTGGGTGGAGGATGAGATCAAAATAAAGATCCACTCAACTTAAGGACGGAATCTGTATTACAAAGCTATATCTGTGTCCATGTGTCTAAGTTTAAAGATGTGTGAGCCTAAAGGACCTGTACAAGGGACGTATTTAAAGTGGCGGCTGTCCACCGTTGTACAGTAAAATCTAAACTGTATTTTAATTATTAATATTTTATTTTAGGTTTTCCATTTTTGTACTTTGTATTTTATACGTATTAAGTTCTATTATGTATGGGTGATCAACTCTTAAGTTTGATCCTCCTTTCTTCTCTTATTCTCCATCATAGAGAAAGAAAAAACAAGAACCCATCGCAAGGTGGTTTATAATTTCTATTCTTCTAGTGAATTTATAATCACCAAAAATTGGTGTTATCGCGATTTAATTATCTTTACGGTAACTAATCATGTGCATGGTTGAAAAACCTACGGCCAATTTTATTTGGTATCTTTGTCCTATAGACAAAGATCATGTGATTTACCCGTATATTTTCTATTCCTTACAAGAAATCATCCGCCAGCCAAAAAGTGGATTTTACTTACGCGATAACTAAAACGACAATATTTTTATTTTGTAGATATGAGTTTGATAAATCATAAGAACCAATTTTTGTGAATTTTCTCACTGGTTTATATACGATAAGAAAAAATAATTGGCGTATTTTATAAATTTTGTCAATAATGGTTTGATTTTTCCCTATTGTGGAAGATTGATCGTTTCAAACAAAATTTTACGATCAAATATGTATGGTTTTATCTAATAATAAACCACTGGTTTCCATTTTCCTTTACATGAAACCATTCATCAACTAGAAAGAGTGGATTTTATCTTTTTAAAGTAAAATAACAATAATGGTTTCTTTATATTCTTAAAAAGAAACATATAATTCAGTCAGAATTTATTTCATCTATATCGATCCCTAAATAATAAAATATCGTTATTATGGTATAAGCCAATCTTTAAAACCGATGAACAAGAATTTGCTGCATTCTTAAAGATATTGAGCAATTTTTAAAAATAAAAAAATCTTGGTAATAATCTCGGATTTATTCCACTTATAGTTGGGATTACGGTCGACACTAAAGATCAATGGGTGCGCACCCGGCATGTTAACCAATATTATTAGTCCTTGCAGTGACTATATTGATCTTAATTTAATTTTCTTTTGATGAAGGAAGTCCGTAATTTTATTCTGAAAACTTAATTTCTTTTGGAGATTTATTTGCGTATTCTATATGTTTTTGGCTACTACCAGCAAAATCCATGATGTATGGTAAATGTATAATGACTTTTGAATAGTCGAAATATGTGGTACGTAAAAACTAGAAATTACTATGAGTATATGTCTTCGAATTAATCGGATAATAATTTACGAAACTTGTTTTCGTTTTATGACATGAAAATATTTTCGCATAATCAGGGGGAGACTATACACTACCAACAAAAGTTGGTGTTAATTAACTTCAATGTTATATCAGTTTCTCTCCCATCATGACCAAATCGTAAAAGGTTGTTATTAACTAGGCGTGAAATGTTTCAGTTGATTTTATATAAGTGTTTGCCTCTTTAAGAGGAAAATCTAGTCACATCTCGTAAAATAAGTAGCGTTCTATGAGAGGCTACTGGTAATGCTCCAACTGAGTGTACCAAAACACCATTCACATTCTCAAAATTAATATTTCATCCCTTGATGATGATGGGATCATAACGCCCGTGGGCGCTGGTACCAGTAAATTTTGAATTTTTCCAAATATGCATATACTTGAGAATTGTGTGGGATCGTGGTAAACAAAAATAATTGTCGAATATTCATTTAAAGTAGCTACTGAAATAAATGATAGTGGTTTTGAACCCTTCTGCAGAGGAATATCGACATATGTGATTGGTTGGCATACAAACCAAATTAAGTTGGATTAGTTTCTCAATTAACGCAATTTTTGGATCCAAAACTTAACACTTTAAAAATGCCAAGCCTATTAATTACAGGCTAGTGTAGTCATAACGCGTTATACGAGAAAATTTTCGTTGTAAATACGATTGTAAGGGTTTCAAGTTTTTTCTCAGACCCTAGGATTGATTCATTATTTGTTCTCTTTATACAATGCACTTGGCGTGGTAGTCTTTGAAGGACTCATATTGCATTGACACACGAAATGTGGTCGAAGAACATATTTAATTTGTAATCTTTTTAGGATTCAAATTTTATTCAAGCAGCCACCTTATTTGCTTATATAAGTTTATGTGTTTTTAGAAATTTGGTACACAACCAAAAATCCGGATTAATTAGTTGATGATTTCAACGTTATAGGTCTCTTGAGGAGTCCTTAAAAACATAAAAATCCACATTTTAGCAGCATGAATTCTATTTTTTTTTTTTTCTTTCTTAAAACTGCAGTTGGAATTATGCTAGCTTAAACTCGTCTTCGAAATAGACTAGAGTTATTATTTTGATGCTTTTCTTTTGTAAAACTCATATAGTTGGGTTAGCATCCATATTTACGTCAAAAGTTGTACTCTTTTCCCTTTATTTCAGGTTTTATCCCATGTGGTTTTCCTGCCAAGGTTTTAACGAGGCAACATCTCGTTGACGTTTGATTTTCTTTCAAAAATGTTGATATTTGTGCTCTTTTTCCTTCGTCCAAATTTTTTCCCACTGGGTTTTATTGGAAAGGTTTTAGTGAGGCAATTTATTCAACATGGTGGTCATCCAAGGGGGATTTGTATAATTTTGGTTATTTGGTGGATTCCCACCATTAACTAGGTCATTCTGTTTTGTTAGACCATATCAACATAAGAACCCTTAGGAATTTGGATATCATTTTGATCCATATATGGTATGATCACAAACTTTACTCACCTATGGTACCATAACTGCATATTGACACTTTGTTGAAGAAACTACATTAACTTCTTTTGCAAATCATCTCCGAGAAGCTAGGAATCCAAGAAGCAAGTCCTCAATGTACTTAAAGAAGCGTGAAGACTCTAGAACACTACCATTAGAAGACTAAAACACACAAAAAAAGAGACTTCATCAACTTGGAAATTTCTCACGAAAGCATTGCTATCTCCAGCATTCAAGAAATTCGTTTATCGAAATTAGCCCGACTCGTAGATTTGCAAGCCAAGATTTAACTGAAGTACTTATCAGGGGGGTATCAAATTAGAAGGTATTTCTTTGGACTATCACGTTGTACTCTTTTTCCTTCATCAAGGTTTTCCCACTTTGGGTTTTCCTTGTCGAGGTTTTAATGAGGCAACATTTGCGTGTCCAAATTTTTTCTAAGTTTTCTCAATTGTATTCTTTTCCTTCGATCAGGTTTTATCCTTTTGGAATTTCCCGACAAGGTTTTAACGAGGCAATTAGCTTAGACACAATGTCATCAGGGGGAGTGTTATAAACGTGTAATTATGTTAAGAATATCTAGGACAAATCCCGTCTATTACTGGGATGCCCTTGTGTCTAGCCCTATAAATAGAGGCTCTAATGTTTGTCTATTGTACTAATGAATAAGATTTCTCCCTTCTTCTTCCCCTCTATTTTTTGTGTCTCCTTCTCTATTTTCTATTTTACAACAACATATAGATTTTTGATATTTCCTTCTGCCTCGGTGCAATTAAAACCCCCGGATCACCTAGCTCTTTGTCTTTTATTGTATTATTACCACGCATATACTGGGTGTAATTATTGCTCGAAGAAGGTAAAATACACATGCTCTAACAAGCTCAAAGAGTTTCAAAGCTAAGATAAAAAATAAACGGTTACTCCGTCCTTAGACGATGAGATTAGGAGCAAAAATCTGTCTATGTATATTACAGCTTAGCTAGCTGCCCATTTTGACGTACATTTACTGTTTAAGGATTATAATTTAACCTGGGAAAAAAAAGGGTCTCATCTGGACCTCGATCTAGCAATAAAATCACTTTCATAATTTTAAGGACCATAATTTAACCCAACACCATGTTAAGATTTTTGAATTTAGAGACTTACAAAGATATTTTGACATATTTTGTCTTCCTCGATTGAGAACTCCGGTTTATGTTCAAACTGTTATAGTATCTTTACAAGTTTTTTCTTTTTTCTTTTTATTTTTGTTCTCTGGAACCTACCGTCTTTGGAGAATTTGATAACTTATGACTTTAAAAAGTATTTTCTACATAATAATTAATTATGTAGATATAACTAATTAGAAAAAATGAATATCAACCAGAATTAAGAAGATATAGTTACCAGATTCACAACTATTGGTCCATATCCACGAGTTAATTCTCAAGATTCTATATGCAGTTTCCTCCAACATTTCATTTTCATACGATTATAGCATACATAGGGGAAAAAAGGTTTAGTGAAATTTTAATTAACTAGTGTTCATGAAAACTAACTGGGATTAGTTTTGTTGGCTAAGGGTTGAATTCCCAAGTTATAGGTTAGGGATTCAATTCCCGCTGTTGTCCGATCAAAAAAAAGAAAAAACTAGTGTTGATGAAGAAGTAAATGTAAGCTATTTAATCACATATTCTAAAAATAAAGTACAAATTACTGTAAAGAATGAGTTAATTAAGCATGAGACAATGAGCAAACTGGATGACACTTTACGACAAACTTTTATATAAAATGGAAGAGCCTTATCCCTGACGGTGCATTAGCAGTTAGAAATAGGAACATGCTATTTTGATCCGGTGGTAGGGTAGAATTATAGGCTAAATTAAGACATTCTAGCACTATCTAGGGACTACGGGTAGTACCGCAGTGGCCTTGATATCTGAAAATCTTTCTTTTACATATCGTGATGATTTGTTATCCAAATCATGAAATTCTCACGAGAACTCACACAATCTTTGATTTTTTGGTAGTCTGACTCGGTAGAATTTGTGCTCACAACAAATGTACATGAACTGAAATATTTTGATCACTTGTGAATATTTGTCCTCATAAAATCATGATTTATAGGGGCTGATGCCAGCATTACTAAGGGCTGATACTATTTAGCCGATCCAACGACCAGGATCGCTTAAGATCTTGAGATGGTATCAGCCCCTAGTAATGTTAGTATCAGCCCTTATAAATTTTGTTCACTTGTGAATATTTGGGCCTCAATCTCAATAACAAGAATTTTGTGGCAAAACGATGATCCATTTGGGCCTTTTAACGCCAGCAATTTGTCACTTTTGACATAGCAAATGTCCATCATGGTATTGAGCCCGGCAGGTTAATCATCCTAGGGTTCGAGGCTCAAAGGTACTTGTCAGTACCGGCCTTGCAAGCTGCTGTGGCATGGCTTGTCATGATTTTGCAAGATAGATGTCAGTGCGCGGGTTCATGCTTTGCCTCTTTTAAATGAAATGGCAAAACAACATCATAATCTCTAAGCATGGAACGGCAACGCCTTACTAAAGTATACAATTTTTCAACGAATCGGTATCAGTTGCCTGTTAATGTATCAAAGACTGGAAAAGAGACGTACATACAAGTCACCCACTTCAAATTTTTGAAACTCTTCAAATTTGTTTTTGTAGATGTGGAGGGATGCTTGACTCCAATCATGAAAAAACCATGTCATTATTTAGCTTAAATTCATCCCTGCCAAACAAAAAACAGTCTATGAACTAAGTTTGAAAGTCTAGATCTTAGAAGCTCGAAACAAATATGTTGTGGAGTATTAATAAAACCGGAAAATGGTCATTTGTCCAAAAAAATTTTAAAACATGGTTCAAATGGATTAGGAAATTTTAGTGATTACGATTATCTTTAGATAATAAAAGTCTAGATCTATGAATTATTGATTTTGGTCTTTTTAACCAATTTTGTGTAATAAAAGTGTATAAGGCAATTTGGGTTATTACTCAAATCAAACCTTACCAAGAGAAACGTTGTACTGATTACGATTATCATTAGATACGTTTTTCCCCTTTTGTCCAAAACCCTAAGTTGTTAGCTTGAGCTTCTTTCAACCACTTGTGAACATCTCCATTTTCAAATCAACACCTGAAAATGATTGGTAGAAGGAAAGAAAACTTGATTTATACATGAAGAACACATACCCTAATACCCAATGTCTCGGTATTCCATCAAGGAAAAAGAAAACTTAAGGATCTAGTAGTTTCTAAGATCTAAAGCCCAATTCTCTAAAATCAAAGAGTCGACAGATACAAATATTAGACATAGACATTTTCATGTAGGAGTTGTAGTACTATTGAAATTTCAATTTATAGTCAAACACCTAGATTAAATTAACCAAAAATCATCCAACATGCACCTTAACCTCCGTATTAAAATTTATACGACCTATGATATGATTTCTTTTCTATTTATGTTCTTTGATTAAGACGGAAGTTGTAATCAAGTACCTTCACCTCCATTATCTGGTTCGACCAGATCAATTTTAAGTCAGCTGAATCATGTAAATTATCATGGGATACAAAGAAAAATATCAAAAAAAAACCCACTAAAATGCTTAAAATCTTACCTGAGAATCATCATCCACGCAATTATATACCTCCAGGCTCTCTTCATCTTCCGACTATGAGTCGATGACAACAAAATCAAACATATACATCATTCAATACCTAGCTAGTACCACCAGCATAAACAATTCCATTAGTTAAACATTGGGACTGAATCTCATTATTCGAATCAATATGCATGTGAGTAAAAAGAAGCCGATTTTATACCCGATCGATTATTTTTTTATTTAGAATGAGTAACAGATTCGAAAGAATATCAACTATCAAGGAAAGAAGAGGATGAGAGAGCTGAGCAAAAAGAAGAAGAGGATGAGAGGTATTCTGCAACTGTTACAATTCTTTGATTATATGCTGATTCTGGACCATTATTTGTCTTTCATTTGTCTCCAAAATGTTATCCAGCCGTTGAACCCTTAAAAACCTATTCAGTTTTGTATTATAGATGCATTTTGCAAACACTATAAACTCTCGAACAAAAGCATGGAAAGCCAATGCCGTTAACTATTCAATTCACCAATGACTTGGCATCATTTGCGGCATTTCCTGTTAATCTATCAAAGACTGTAAAACAGGCGTACTAGTCGTATTCATTTTTACCCTCAAAGCCTTAAATTTATTACGGGGAATCGAAATACACGTCCATTCTCAACCTAAATTCCATATACAGTAAAAACTCCATATATTAATAACCTTGGGACTTTACAAAATTATTAATATATGGAGTTTATTAATATAGGGAGGTACACCAAAAAAAAAGATGACTTTTTTTTTTTTCTATGTCAAAGTATGTAATGTATATACATATATTGAAATAATGTATCCTTTATGTGAAGGATATATATCTTTTATGAATAATATATTGAAAATATATCCTATTGAATAATATATCCTTTATTATATATTGAATATCCTTTAATATGTTGAAGAATATATCCAATTAAGAATTTTTAAAGTTTTCTCTACACTATAAATAGTACTAGATATATTAGAAGATAATTCATTATTTTTAATATTCTCTTCTTCTTAACCAACTCAAAATGTCATCCAATGTTAGGAAAATAACTCATATGATCAGTGATAAAATTCGTATAGAATTGTGTGAAAAGAAAAAATCACATCCAAATTGGACGCAAAAAGATCTTGCGAAATGGTTAAAAGATACTTATGAGTAATCAAATTGAACAGTTGCACTACACTAATTGAATGGATATGGACGTCTTCCTTAATCATCCCAATGAGAAACAAATCGTATATGCTTCAACCGAAGAAGAAATAATCGATGGAATTAGACAAAAAGCGGAGGGAGATAATCCCGATGATGATAGTACAGAGATACCAAAAGTTTCATGCCAAGAAGCTTTAAACATGCTCGACAAGTTGGAAATGTTTTGGCTTCAACAAGATGGTGCACATAGCAACGAGGTCTTATGCATACGCAAATCAAAAGATGCCATAACAATCCAAAAAATTACATCATTTTCTCAACCAACTATAGATAAATATTTTCCCTCATCTTAAATTTTGATGTAACAAGATCTATAATTTTTCTATTATGTTGATTTTATTAATATATGGAGGCAAATTCATTAAGGTGGGACTAGAAAAATCTATTAATATTAAAATGTGGAGTTTATTACTATTTGTAACTGGCCCAAGTTGGGACCATGATTTTTTATTAATATATAGAGTTTATTAATATATGGAGTATCAATATATGGAGTTTTTACTGTAACCTGCGATAAAAATCTATCAATGACATAAAGCTGATTACATTTTGCACATATATATCGATACTTGATACGACATGGTGGCGCATATATATGATCAGCTTCTCAGAGATACGAATTTTCCATACTAACACTAACACGGGTAAGGGAAAGTCCTATGGAAATCAAAAAAATAAAATATTTGTTGAGCCAGGTGGATGGGCAAACGAGCTTTTGCACTATGGGAAAAATAAGCGGGCGGTTCATCATCAAGCGCCAGGACGAAGTGGAGCTGCTGGTGTGTGTAGAAGAAACGCTGGCGGGTGAACTAAGACTTCAAACGACTAATTTTAAATGTTCACCGGAACGGCTAGTTTCTAACTTCATAAATCATCTCGAGTTTGATCTCACAAATTCACAACAATCTTTCATCCGATAAATCTTTTCTTAATTTCAATTACTTTCGATTTTCAACCATGAATCCTGATTTTAGTTATTCAGAGGAAGATATAGAGATGGATGAAATGTTGTATGAAGAAGAGGAAGAAATATATATGGAGTTTTTGCATCAAATGGATGAAGATGCAATTCAAGATAGAATGAGGCGAAATTTTATGTTGTAATTACAAATCGGGATCATACCAAAGCCTTTAGAGCCACATCAAGTCATGACTAGAAGATGGACGTGGCGAGATCAACATTTTTATCACGACAAGATGATGCGTGATTATTTTAATCATGATTGTATCTATTCCGATGAGGATTTTCAGTGACGATTCCGCACGGGACGCAACTTAACGCAAATGATTATTGCCGAGCTTTGTTAGGCACAACCTTTATTTAATTATCAGTATGATGCACGACATGTACGAGGCTTTAGTCCAGAACAAAAGGTCATTGCGTCTCTCATTATACTATGTTACGGGGTACCACCGGATTCCACAGATGATTACATCCGTGTTGGGAAAACAACCTCCTTTAGGTATCTCAAATTGTTTTGCGAAACAATAGTCGAGCATTTTGGTCCAACCTTTTTAAGAAAGTCTACTAAGGAAGATGTTTAAAGAATAACTGCAGAAAACACCGCGAGGGGTTTTCCAGGAATGCTATGTAGTCTTGACTGCATGAAGTGGACATGGCATGTGTGTACGATTGAATAGGCAGGCCAATATAAGGGTCATTATCCCAAACCAACTGTAATTTTGGAAGCTTCAGCTACTTATGATTGTTGGTTTTGACATGCTTTTTTTAGACTCCCGGGTTCAAATAACGATCTCAACATTTTGTATAAATCATCATTATTTGTGAAAGACATGGTTCAGTAATCAACATAGGACGTATTACGCCAAGGAAATCTGGATCATAAGACTCATGCACATGTTCGTAATTCTGATCTTCATTCTCGAATAAGTCTTCCTCTTGTGTTTCATTAATATAGGAATGGAACTTATGGCAGTCACTAGAAGTACATCCAGTTTGGTTGCACTTATTAAAAATTTCTCCTCTAAACTTGGAAGAAGGGTTAAGAGGTATGGGTAAGGGAGGAAAATGTTGATGATACTTATTACCTTTAGTGTTTCGATTAATATCTCTATGGTTGATAACTTGAGATGGTTTAACAGGTGGAATATCAATCAATTGTGAATTTTCTGTAGGAAGTGGTGTTTGGTTGTATGAAAAGTTGTTTATTTGTGGTTGTTGAATATGTCGACTATAACTCCTTTCTAGAGCATAATAAGAACCATCTTGGTTACCAAAATAAGGGATATATGGTTTTGTAGCTTTGCTATAATTTTGATAACGATTATGTCGTGGTTGTTCATGGATAGAAGTATTAAGCACGCGTCTCTCAATCTTAATAGCTTGTTGAATAGCCTTAACCATCGTATATACGGATTGAGTCATTCCTTGTTGGATAAATCGATTTAAACCTTCAATGAAACGTGCAACTAAATATTCTTGAGACTCATTCAATTGATTATGTGCAGCGACATATTCTTCAACAAGTCTAGCTCCTTGTCGACAATTCTGAAGTTTGATAAATATTTGTTGGCTAAAATATCTAGGAAAAACCTATCTCTAATTAAGTTTATCATTCTTTCCCAAGTACGTATATGAGGCTTACCATATTTGATTCGATCTTCACAGAGTTTTTCCCACCAATCTGTAGTTCATCCTTTGAGTTTATGTGCGACAAGTTTTACCTTAGAAGAGTCTAGAACCTCCATGAATCTAAAAAACACTTCTACTCATCGAACCAATCCATTAATTATTCAATCTGTAAACCACCATGGAAGTTATGAATATCATCTTTCAACTTGAACTCTGGTAGAGTTCCATAAGGATTCTGGCCAGACTTCAACCTTATATCCCCAATCCACCTTTTTTCTTGTTTTTCTTCTAACTCATCATTTTCATCACTGTCGAGATTGAAAATTGTAAGTTTTTTACTTGGATTGTCTATAAAGCTTTCAAACTGCTTCTTTTGTTTAAGTTCGCGTAAATTTTCGTCGGGAATACCAGTCTTCTGAAAGAAAGACTGTTTAAATTTTTTTGTTTCGTCTTCTTCCTTTTTTTCTAACCCTGGCATGTCTTTATCTTCCATACCTACATGTTTTGCTATCATGATCATGTATTCTTCACGTGTTTCAAGCTTATTCTCAAATTTTTCTGAGAGAGATTTGATGCTTGTTTCAAATTCTATTTTTAAACTCTGTTGTAATGACGGTTTTAAGTTCAGTTGTGATGGAAATTTTAAGTTTTGTTGTGAGGATAGTTTCAAGTTCAATAAAATCTGCCTTAATAAGTGGTTTATTTGTCATTGAATTTTCTGAAAATAAAACTAAAGGTTGTTGAGTAAAGAATTTTAGGGTTTGAGTTGCAAAAGCGTTTTAATTAAGGATCGGATTTTCGATAGGAATCTAAAATCGTTGGTTGTGGTACTGATAGGCTTTCGGGATTTCCTATATTATAATAACCGCAATCGCACGGTGTCCAACTAGTAGACAGAGGCAAGTACGGGTCGTTCCCACGAAGAGCGGTGGAAATACTGTAATCAATATCTCTAATAAGAATAACTAACAATAATGTTTTTGAGTTTTTATAATTGAAAACGAAATAATAAAATTGAACTAATAAAATGATACAAATGAAAAATTCGGTAACCAGGGTTTTATCGTATCCACCACTATTTGTTCAATTACTGAAATGAAACATAACTCATGAATAATTATTTATCGTTCGTTCTATTGATATCGCCTATTATATGTATTAGAGTCACAAATATCATCGGGACACCCTAAGCATGGCACATCAAAAGTCTAAACCCAAGCATGCACCATCAAATTGCGTTAGCGAGAAAATCATACGAAACTAAATTTAGGTTTACCAATAACACCTGGTTATTCTAAGCATAACCCATCAAAGGATTTAACCCAAGCATGGGATATCAAATATGTAGACAAATAAATTTGCAATCCCGTAAATGAAGCATATAAGTTCTTGATTGTACAGTAACCAGCAAGCAACAACTCATATCATCGCTAAAATCAATATATAAAATCATGAAATTAATTTATTCAAATCATAATAGCCTTAAAACCATATGTATTAAAATCGAAAGTGGTCTAATGCTCTAAGTGGTTTCAACATAAAACCCTAGCTAAAAAGTTTAGCAACTCATAAATATGGATTTCTCAAAACCCACAAAAATAATTACAAGAAAAATAGAGGAAAGAGTAAACCCTTGTCACCGAATCGTCGCCTTTCCCTTCGATCTCTTGTTCTTCCGTTCTTGCCTTCACGGCTGTTGGTCGCCTAAAAAAAAAAAACTCTATCCTCTGGCCGGCTTCCCCCTTTTCTCAAATCTCTCCTTCCCCATATATCGATGCTGCGAGGGTTTCATTAGACCTAGCACATGTGATTCCCAGTGCCCAGTCCAAACTCCACCGAGAAACGCCCCAACACCGCATTTTTGTCTGGTCGACTTGCAACTCCATCATCTGCTCGTCTAACTTCAATTTCGTCCGTATGCAACACCATTGGTACAGCCACTTCCTTGTTGTAACATGAGAATGGTCACGGTGCAACTCAATGACCATCCTAGCACCATCTAGCTCCACTCGATTCGCGCTCGCTATATTCATATCGAACACCATCTCCCTTGTTGCTACGATCGATCACCAAATCCACCCGGTCGACCAGCTCCTATTAGCATCATACAAACTCAAACCAAAGCACATTCCCGAGTTCGACTTTACCCATATGAATCGTGCCACCGCTTTCGTCTTCTTTGCCATGGCAAAGAACAACACTCTTTCTTCATCCATTCGAATATCTCGCATGTAAACTCCAACATAATAACCATCTCCCAAAACCAATTCAGAGAACACATGCGTTTCCCTCCTTGTTGTGATATCACCACCGCCACCGATTATATAAACTCCACCGTCACCACCACAAGTACTCCATCGAACACCACTATCACCATCACGCATGCGACTTGTACCACTCCATTCGAAAACCACAAAGATCACGCCTCTTTGCTCCATCGCATAACAACTCGATTCATTTTCGTTGATAAGAAATGAAGACATTTTCTTTTGTTGTGATCAAGGGAAGAATACGCGCCTCGTCCACCTTCTTCTCGCCCATCAAACAAAAAATTCATAATTCTCATTACCAGAAAGACTCGAGCACAAACCCATTCACTATTAATCACCGCGCCGTCCAATTCGAGACCAAACCCATTGCGATAATTTGTGCGAAGCCAACGTATTGCAAGCTCCAGAACAACCATTAGCCAAACACGCAGTCCTAACTTTCTTATTCGGCTCTAATTCTCACCAACCCAATTTCAATTCGATCCGAAATTACTTCTTTCTCGAGACCACACTCATAGTAAGAACCACCGGTAACCACTTGCAATCAGTTCAACCCCCTTCGCAACTCATCCAACAACCCATCTTCATGGCTTCTTTCCATCTGGTCACTACCTTCGTTTCCAAACCAACTCAACCAACCACTACTTCATAACCAACTGAGCACCTTTCTGCACTGTCGACCAAAGAACAACCAACTCCATCGTTTCTCAGCTGATATGAACTGATGCAGCCTATACAGAGAACTCATATTCCATCTCGTAACAACCAACAACATCAGAACAACACCACTGCAGTAGTTTTGAGCTCCATAGACAACCATTTCGAACAGAACCCATAATACCCCAAACTCCATAGACGTTGCTGCTGTAGAGCCCTCGAACAGTCCCATATCTTGGTCTCTGACCTTCAGAAGCATCACCAGCTCCTTGTCTCTGTGCATACAGCCATTACTACCGGTTGCATCCAACACATGCACTCCAACTAACTGCCATCTTTTACTCGGACCCTTTCTAGCCCATTATAAACTTGTCTTCTGGCCATGAGCTGATGATGTAGGATGTAGGCAAGGTTTGGTAATGCTTTTATTTTTCCAAAATCACTTTCAAAACCTATATATGTCAATAATTTCTGAAATTGGTGTTTGGTAAAAAAAAATCAAAGTGCTTATTATCCAAAGCACTTTCCAGATTCCTCAATTTTTAAAAGCTGGGAAGGAGGAGCTTTTAAAAGCTACAAAAGCATAAGTTGTGGTCCCACCAAAATTTAATGCTTGATTTATCTTTTTTGTCCCTATTTTATTTTTTAAATGACAAAAATTATCCTTAAATATATATACAGTCAATTTTTATTTCTTATATTTTATTCTTTAAATAATATTTTATTTTTAAACTATTGTATGATACCATTTCATTTAATTTGTCAAAAATAAAAATAAAAACAAATTTTAAATAATTACTTAATTTTAGTTTATTTTTTGTTTGAAAATTAAATATATTTAAAATTGGTTAAGTAAAAATAATTTTTCTTAACAATCATAATAATAGTAATAAATTAGTAAAAATTAATATTTAATCTATTTATATTTAATAGTAAAAAAAATAATTATTTTTAACCCCAATAAAATTGAATAAAACTATTTTTAGAGATATGTCTGTTTTTTTGTCATTTGCCACAACAAACAATGGTTGAATCTAGTATTTTACCAAACACACTTTGATTGTTTTTTTAATCGGCTTTAACTTTAATAATATTTTACCAAACGTCTAACCTGCTTTTTTTTTTCTCACAAAGACAAAGACAAAGAACGCATAGCAGAAAAGTGCTTTTACAAAAGCTGCAGCAATACCAAACTAAGCCGTAGCCAGGTGGCTTTTGTGGCTTTTTGTCTCCAATGCTAGGTAACCTCCAACTTTAGCCGTTATTCTTCGGATTATCGGAATTCATCTATACTTTCTACAAAAGCACTAAAATAGTGTTGTTAGACAAAATATCGAGTCCTAGCTAATATAAATATGGGTATAAAATGTAGCACTTACGTGCTTAACAGGTACCAACTAATGTAGAACTTGAATAGAAGAATGCAATATGAAGATTGTAGGTGATACAAAGAGACGAATGAGATACAAATAAGATGATACCAATGATTATGAATAAGATAATTGGAAAAAATGATAAACTGGATAATAATGTTGATTGATTAATAAAAAGCTTTGTTCTCAGAACAAGAAGGCTTGGCCTTCATAGGCTTGCATTACTAATAAAAAGAAAAAGAAAACTATTTAAATTAGGAAAGTAAGGACTTGAAAAACAAGTAAACCAAATGAGAGGTCTTTGTATCAACTGATATACAGTCTAACCTCGATAAATTAATGCCATTGGGACCAAGAAAAAATATTTGTTTAGCAGGGTTATTTATTTATCGATAAATGAATATTTATTCATTTAGACAATATTTTTTTAGTTAAGAAGTTAAATTGTATAAGAGAAGATGTACAAATGTACCTAGAGGGCAGTGGTTAAAATTCTTTCCCCCTAACACAACATCTAATATTCAACCATGTGATGCTAGGATTATTCGAGCATTCAAAGTTCATTATCAGCATCGTTTTTGTTCTAGCATCTTTCAAAGCCTTGAATTTGACCCGCCAAATCTTGGAAAAAATAACATTTTGGATGCTATTAATTTTGCTAGTATGGCTTGGATATTTAATGTGTCGGAAAAAATAATTGTGATTTGTTTCCGTCATTATAAGATTCGTTCCGAAGATATTGATGCTCCCGAACCAGAAAATGGTCAATTAGAAGAAGATATCCAATGACTAACTGGTGTACCATTTCTAATTTACGTCATAGAAATGTGATGGACATCGAACATCTTTTAAACTATCCGATGAATGATGCAGTTATCGAATCTCCAACAGACGAAAAAATCATAGAGTCAGTAATGAATGATGAGAATGAGTTGAGTTTATAATATTGTTATGATAAAGTAAAGAGAAGAAAAGAAGATGGTTTAGAAGAAGAATTCTCTGTTCAATATTTTCTTGCTATGTATCATACAAGAGATCGACTAGATATATATATACAGGTTCTTTAGAATCCTAAAATACATAAAGACTTGTAATACAAGTATTTCCTAAGTTTAACCTTTCCTAGAATACAAGACATTCCAAGTTTAAGAACTTCTAGAATATTACGTAACTGAGGTTGTCCTAACACCCTCCCGCAAGCGCAACGGGTCATCTTGAACCGTCAGCTTGAGTCCTAGAGATGCAAACCTGTCCTTAGCAAGAGGTTTTGTAAATATATCTGCCACTTGATCCTTTGAAGAAATAAATCGAACATCCAGCTGTTTAGAAGCAACTCGATCACGAACAAAATGATAATCTATTTCGATATGTTTTGTACGGGCATGAAATATAGGATTAACTGTAAGATATGTTGCTCCAAGATTATCACACCATAAAACAGGTGGAGACTTAGTTGATATTTGTAATTCTGAAAGAAGAGATTGAATCCACATTATTTCAAAGAAAGTGAGCAATAGCAAGACCACGATATTCAGCTTTCAAGTCTTAGAACGAGATCACATTTTGTTTACGAGCACTCCAAGAAATGATATTTCCTCCCAAAAAAATGCAGTAGCCACTAGTAGAACGACGATCTTCCAAAGAACCAGCCCAATCTGAATCCGTATAAGCGGTGAAAGATAATTGCAAAGAGTTGGCAGGTTTAAGAAAAATTCCAAACGTAGAAGTATCCTTTAGATAACGTAATATACGTTTAACTAAACCCCAATGATATTCTGTCGGAGCATGCATGAACTGACAGACTTTATTAACTGCATATGCCAAATCAGGACGAGTGAATGTCAAGTATTGCAATGCACCAACAATACTTCTATATTCCGTAGCATCAGTCATTAAAGTGCTACGATCAGATGATATATCTCCAGTTGTGCTGAGTGGAGTTTGAATTGGTTTGACACCGTCCATCTTTGCTCGAATGAGAAGATCTTGAACATACCTCCTTTGGGTAAGAAATAACCCAGAAGACGTACGCTTTGCTTCAATTCCAAGAAAATAAGATAAAGAACCAAGATCTTTAATGTTAAACTCAGTTTGTAAAGAAGTACGAATAGATTGTAACCCCGATGAACTTGAACCGGTAAGAATAATGTCATCAACATAAACGAGCAAGAAAACAATTCCAGTATCATCACGCCGAATAAAGAGAGAAGAATCACATTTAGAAGTAACAAATCCATGCGCCAACAAGAAAGTACTTAGTCGATGGTACCAAGCACGTGGAGCTTGTTTCAGACCATAAAGAGATCGATGAAGTTTACAGACATATGTAGGAAAATTAGGATCAACATATCCTGGTGGTTGTTTCATGTAAACTTCCTCTTCAAGATTGCCATGTAAAAAGGCATTTTGAACATCAAACTGATTAATAGGCCAATTGTGAGAGAGAGCCAGTGTAAGAATAACTCTTATAGTACAAGGTTTTACAACCGGACTATAAGTCTCACCATAATCAACACCTTCCTGTTGATTATACCCTTTCGCTACTAAACGAGCTTTACGACGTTCAATAGTACCATCTGCCTTTCTTTTAATTCGATAAACCCATTTGCAACCAATGAGATTCATAGAGGGATGATAGGGTACTAGAGTCCACGTACCGTTTTGAAGTAATGCATTATATTCTGTATCAGAAGCTTCCCGCCAATCTGGAATCGCCTGAGCTTGTGAATAGCAGGTTGGTTCAAGTTGAGAATCGGCAACTAGTGCATATTTAGAAGTATTTGGTTTGAAAATCCCGTCTTTAGCTCGAGTAACCATGGGATGACTATTAGTAATGGAAGTAGTAGATGCTAGGTTGTGTAGAATCCTCGTGAACAATGGGACGAAGAAGGTAGTCTTTGAATCCGGAGTTTAACCTTTCTCGACGAAGGTTGTGTAGTAGGTGGTTGTACAGATCCCAAGTCGAGATGTTGCTGACGAAGACATGTAGACCGTCACCGATGCGGGGATGAGCGATGGCTCATCTCTGGGAGACAAGACACCCAACTGTTGGTGACGTAGGTGTTGCATCATTATTGGACAATGGTGAACGTTGCAGTATATTATGTGATGAATTCACGAAAACAGGTAGATCACTCATAGAGGCAGAGATTACCTGATCAGTAACTGGGAGAGATGTCAACGACGCAGCAAAAGGAAAAGTAGTCTCATTGAACACAACATGACGACTGATATAAATTCGACCAGTAGGAATATGGAGACACTTATAACCTTTATGCATGGGACTGTATCCTATGAAAACACAAGGAGAAGATAGTGGTTCCATCTTATGAGATCTGTATGGACGAAGATGACGGTAGCCTGGACAACCAAAACACGTAAAGAAGTGTAATGTAACACACCAAATAGAGCCTCATAAGGAGATGTTTGTGCAAGTGTCAAGATGGCACACGGTTCATGAGATAACAAGTCAGTAAAGAATGCATCATACCAGTAGGATGAAGGGACGGAAGCAATAGATAGTAAAGTAAGACCAGTTTCACGGATGTGACGATGTCTACGCTCAACTAAACCATTATGTTCAGAGGTATGTGGACAAGAAAACCTATGAAAAATACCATGATGTTGAAGATAAGAAGGGTGAGTTTTACGATATTCAAAGAAGATTGTCGGATCGAAAAATTTTGATTTTCGATTAAAAGGTTTTCAACATGTTTCTTAAAAACAAGAAAGATGGAATAAACATCCGATTTATTAGATAAGGGAAACATCCAAGTGAATCGACTGTGTGCATCAATAAAAATAATATAGTATCGATAACCTTCATTAGACAAAATATGAGAAGGACCCCATACATCTGAAACAATCAAGTCTAAAGGATGCATGTATTGAGTCATACTAGAAGAAAAAGGTAACTTATGACTTCTATGCTCATGACAAGAAGAGCAAAAAGTTATATTTGTACTAGAAACTCGGAAGAGAAAATTTTGAAATAATATGGCCTTACAGTTCGCATCATAGGATGTCCTAGTCTAGAGTGCCAATTATGTAAACCGGTTCTTTCACCAACACAAGCTTTCGGAGAAATCGACGAAGCATCTAGTTCATAGAGACCACCCTTCCTACGGCCGCGTAGAAGAACCTTCCCTGTACACCGATCCTTTACAAGACAATAGTAAGGATGAAATTCAAACAACACATTGTTATCAGTTGTAAGTCGAGCGACGGATAACAAATTATGAGAAATATGAGGAGTATAAAATGTGTTGAAGAGGTGTAACTTACGATCAGGTGTGCCTAAAATTGATGAACCAACATGGGAGATTGGAATAGAATCACCATTACCCAATTTAATTTGATCAGGACCACTATATTCTGAATGAATATGTAGTCTAGAAAGGTCATTAGTTATATGATCGGTAGCTCCACTATCCGGAACCCAAGGAGCACTGGAAGAAGAACTTGAAGCTTGAGCGACATAAGCACGAGGAGTTCGAGCAGTTGGAGCTGGTTGCCGACGAGGTGGTTGCGGTTTAAAATTTCGATTAAAACGCTGCCAACACATGGGAGCTTGATGACCTGATTTATCACACAATTGACAGGGTAATGTTGTTCCTCCATTCTCGCGGCCAGGGTCGTATGAAATTAGTACGTTGTTGGTATGCGGCAGAGACCTTGTGGAAGAAGCAACATTGGCAACGGCCGAGAAAGCAAAGTTTTATTCTCGTTGTTCAACGCAGACTCAAAAGTGAGAAGGTAAGTGATGAAATCTTCAAGCTTCATAGTTCCCATTGATGTAGTAAGAGAAGTTACTATGGCATCATAAGAAGAATCCAAACCTAGCTAAAATACAATGTCGTAGCTCGGTGTTGGTAATAAAGTGGTATCGACGTTAGACTAGGTTATCGATTTATATCACGAAACTCTGATCTATGTAATCTCTCATAGAAAGAGAACCTTTCTTCAAGGCACATAGTTCGCATTGAAGATGATGAATATGTGCATCAGATTTAGACGCAAATAGGGATTCAAGAGACGACCAAACTTCATGTGAAGTATGCAAACGATGAACCTTCCGTAAAACAGCAGGAGTTAAAGAGGAAAAGATCCACCCAAGAAGAATTCGATCCTGTTTTATCCAGGAGGCATAATCCGGATTAGGGGTTTCGGTATTTGGAAGGGTTGCAGAAGGGCAGGGTTTTTCACCATTGACATAACCATCTAGGTCATAACCTTGAAGGTAGGGTAGAAACTGGGCACGCCAAAGAGAGTAGTTTGTTTCATCTAATTTGACGGTAATAATGTGATGTGGTTGAGAGAAAACAGAAGAAGCCATCATAGATTGAGAGGAACCAATAATTGTAGAAATTGTACTGATTGAAGAAGATGCGGAAGACATGGAGAATCGAACAAGGATGATACCAAGTTGAGTTTATAATATTGTTATGATAAAGTAAAGAGAAGAAAAGAAGATGGTTTAGAAGAAGAATTCTCCGTTCAATATTTTCTTGCTATGTATCATACAAGAGATCGACTAGATATATATATACAGGTTCTTTAGAATCCTAAAATACATAAAGACTTGTAATACAAGTATTTCCTAAGTTTAACCTTTCCTAGAATACAAGACATTCCAAGTTTAAGAACTTCTAGAATATTACGTAACTGAGGTTGTCCTAACAGAATGATCGTGAACCAGATGATAATAGTGTCTTATCAAATGTTTCATCTAAAGATGCCTTTCAAGTGATGGTCACTTTAAAAAATTACTTGCTAAAGCACGAGCAAAATATTTGAGAAATTGTGCAAACATTGTATGAAATTAAGGATGCGGTGCATTTTGGTTTGGGGGAAAGACAAAGACAATTAACCATAGATGAACTTTTTTCAGTTTGTTTCTACATATATTTTATATATTTTTATGTAAAATTTACTATTACGTATTTTGGTTTATTCTTATGTATATAATTTAGTGGTTATTCATTTGTATTTCCATAGGGCCTTTAAGGATTCATTTTTTTTTATTCATTAATGCATTAAGCGAGGTTATTCATTTATCACCTTGGCCCAAGTCGAGATCGGAGAAAATTATTCATTTTGCGAGTTTATTCATTTATTGAATATTCGTTTATCGAGATTGGACTGTAGTTGACGAAGTTATTATGTATTAACGGGAACAATTGACACATTAAATTATAGGAAAGATGTGCTACATCAAAATGAGTAATATCCCTAACCTACGCTCAAAAATGAATTCCAACCTGAATTCAGATATAAATCACCACTATT
Source organism: Papaver armeniacum (assembly GCA_023531295.1). Taxonomy (NCBI): domain Eukaryota; kingdom Viridiplantae; phylum Streptophyta; class Magnoliopsida; order Ranunculales; family Papaveraceae; genus Papaver; species Papaver armeniacum. The sequence goes on from JAJJWW010016703.1 coordinate 37,395, forward strand.
GGGTCCATGACATGATAATTTTCAAGAATTTCTACGCAGTTTCCTCCAACATTTCGTATTCATACGGTAGCATACATGCATACATGCATGCATACATACATACATACATCAAAACTTTCTTGAGAACGTCTTCAACAAAACTCTTTTCTCTCTCCTAGCTCCCAAATAGTGTTTTTTTCTTCAAAAAATTCCATGGAGTAACTTTCTATAACTGGATTCTCTGATTTAAGTAGGTAGGTGTTAGTGGATATGCAGATTGATCATCAATAAGGGAGTAATGAATTGGAACCGGTAGGTTTTTTTGTTTGTTATATTTTTTTTGCTAGTAATATTTTGAATCTCTTTTGTTCTGATGTTGTTGAGCATCAGCAGTAAGGATGTTGTTGAACATCAATTTTTTTTCTGCTTCTTTCCTGCTTTCAGCGTTGTTTTGATATTTTGTGCTATGGATGTTGTTGAACATCAGTTGTAATGATGCTGGTGAACATCATTAGTATATTTAAATTTCTTCGACTTTTATCGATATAACATATCTCTTCAATTTGGTGTTGCTTGTCTCCTCTCTAAGATTGAAATTGATCGACTTAAAAATCAGGCCTTGTAATCCTTGCTTTTCTCTATGCAATGGGTGGAAGGGTGTCGAAATTTCTTTAAGATTGAGAAAGAACACTTTTGACCTGTGTTTTAAAAAAAAAAGAAAAGAAAAAATTGTTTCTTAATGAATCTAATTGTAAAGTGATACAATGGTATCCGTGGATTCCTTTCGAACCGTCTTAGGTGAATCGATTTAAATTGATAGGTCAACTTAGTTTCTTATATTTCTAATAAGATTAGATCTGGAATAAGATGCTGGAAGGATATCTAGTAAAATCTTGAATTACAGGCTTGAAGTGGTGTTAAATCAGAAGTGGAAAAGGGGTTTCTTAGAGGTAGTAATCTTTTGATTTTTTAAATTTCGTGTTAAAAAGAGAGAAGTTTTTTTTTCAAATTGCATTTTAACAATGAGTGTAGAGAAGTTTTGTTGGACTTCTAATAAAAATGGAGAAGTTTTGTTTGGATGTTTTCGGGTTTGATGCGCAACAAGTGCTTGTTAAAATGACAATCACGTCTATTAGGTGTTCTCTTTCCATCTTAGTAGTTGCTGGTTGCAATCGAAAAGGAAAAAAGTCACGTTTAGTTTTAAAAGAAATGTTTCAATAACAACAAGTGTTGTTGTCGGTAGAAATCGATAGGCAAAATGAAGTAAAACCAAGGGTTGTGCTCTTGGTTGTTGTTAATTAGGATAATTATCCATGCCCAGCCACCAGTACGTTTCTAGTGTTGTTATGTACATGGTTGTTTTAATCGATGTGGTTAAACTTATAAGGGTTAGTGGGTGACCTCGTAGTTTTCCAATAGTTTTGGCTATGGAGTTTGTTGGTATTGCTTACAGAAGGAAGTATTTATCATTGTCGGCTTTCGTGTCTCAAAAGAATTTTCATCACAAAGGTGGTTTGTTTTCATTTTAGGATTAGCCTTGGCGACTCTTTAGGAATGTTTTTGGATACTAAAAAAAAAAAAAAAAAAAAAAAAAAAATATGAAAAAACAAAGAAAACGGATCGGGTGGCGGGTATCTCGGTTTTCCGGGCAAGGGTAAACTTGGAAAAAACTCTAAATGACGAGGCTAAAATGGTCTTTTGTCTTTGAGATATTTATTTCTTTGAAGTCCGACAAACACTAGTTTTTGTGGACACGTATTAGGTTGGTTTATCAGCTTCCTTTGGCTTTTGGGCAGGTCCTCGTTTTATTTCCTTTTTGATCTTTTTTGGCCTAAGTACCTTTTCAAGTCTTTATTTTCTATAGATGTCTAATTTCTGTATAAAATTTGCTTGCTTCACCTCTTCTTCTTGCTTTCCATTCAATTTCGCTGGTGAAAATTCATTTTTTTCTTTTAGGACGTCGATCTTCAGCTTAAATTCGATCACTAGTAAAAATTAGGTTTCATCGTTTTTTTTCAATTGAGTACGAAATTAGGTTCTTTGTGGTGTTGGCTCCTGATTGTGAACTAGATTTCAATAGATAGGGGGACCTTTTTTAAGTGTGTTTTTTTTTTACCATCATGATGTTAGACTCAGTAATTTTGGCGGGTTCATCTATTGGGACATCTCTGTTTCTCTCCCTAATTCCCCTGAGATCATTGGTTCTAATGGCTTTACTCCAGTCAATAAAGATCAATCTGCTCTATATCCGCTACTGCTACCGAAAATAATCAAGGGAATCCAGGTACTCAATTTCTGAATCTTATCTCTTATTTCTTTGGACACCTGATCTCTTTCAACTTTCTAATGCTAGTGCCTCCTTTCTGTGTTATAAAACCTTTTCTATTGGTAACTTATTTCCTGGTTTTGCTCATAATTACCTACTGTTACTTCTCGTTAACCTGCTTTTTAACAAAATTGGTGTGCGAATATTTAACAAAAGAAAGCCTAGTTAAGATTTCCGAAAAGCTAAGTATAGAAAGACCAAGGAAAAAATCGAAATTAGCTTCTTTTGTTAGTATAATTATGAAAATTTTGGCTTGGAACACACAAGGGTGTGGCCAAAAGAAAACTAAACAACATCTTAATAATTTGATTCTCTCTGAAAAACCTGATGTTTTATTTTTATCTGAAACAAAGTCTCAAAAAGGTTTAGTCAGAAACCTGTTAAAACCATTCCCAAATATTCATATAGTAGACCCAGATGGAACTGCTGGGGGCTTGGCTATAGGATGGATCGATGGTTTCCATTTTGAGGTGGTTCAGTGGAATCTGAACATGATTAATGTAATTGTTAAAAACAACTACCATTCAAAGGAATGGCTTCTCACTTGTTTCTATGGCTCACCTAAAAAAGAACTTAAACTTCAAGTTATGAGCCAATTGGAAGATATTGCTGTTAGGGTAAATAGAAACTCAATGCCTTGGCTTGTTCTAGGCGATCTAAATGTGATTTTCAATAGTGAAGAAAAAGAAGGAGGACTTCCCTTTAATAAAAAAAGAACTAGAACCTATTATTAACCTTATTCATAGAACAGGTTTGGAGGATTTAGGTTTCACAGGAAACATATTTACCTGGAGCAACAAAAGGGAAGGTACTGCTAATATTAAACAGAGGTTAGATAGAGCAATTGCTAATGCTGAGTGGAACATGGAATTTAGGAATGCTTTTCTTAATAACATGGCGGCAATAGGGTCTGATCACAGCCCAATTTGTCTTTCTTTAAACCAATCTTTGATGCATCTTACCCCTCTCTTTAAGTTTTATGATACTTGGCTCAAAGAGCCCTCCTGTCTTGAGGTGATCAGGAAAACTTGGATTGAGGAGGGGGTATCTCCGGTCATTTCTCTCTTAAACAATTTACAGAATCTAGGTGAGAATTTAGACTCTTGGAAGAAAAATGTTTTTGGGAAACCAGTAAAAATGATAAGAACTACTTTGAAACAGATTGAATCACTTGAAGCAAAACCAACTACTGATAGAAATACAAAATTGTTAAACTCTAAAGTGATAGAATTAGAAAAACTTTACGATGCTCAAGAATCCATAGCTAAACAACAATCTAGAAACAACACAATTGTTCTTGGAGAAAGAAATACTAAATTCTTTCATGTAACAACTCTAAAAAGGAGAAAAAGAAATAACATCGACTGTCTTCAAGATAATAACAATAACACAGTTAAAAACAGAAAAGATCTAGAGGAAGTTCTAACTGGCTATTTTAAAGAGCTTTTTACTCAACCTCCTATAGTGGAAACCAATGAAATTTTTTCCTTTATACCTCACACAATTTCTCAACAACAGAATGATTCACTAACCATTATTCCTTCTAATGAAGAAATTTGGGATGTAGTGAAGCATTTAAAGCCAAATAAAGCTCCGGGACCAGATGGTTTCCCGGTAAGCTTCTTTAAAAACAATTGGGATGTAGTTGGTCCTCAAATGGTCCATGTTATCCAGGATTTTTTCAAAACAAAGATTCTTAATAAGGATCTTAATAAAACTTTTCTTTTCCTAATTCCTAAAGGCAAAAACCCAAAGACCCCTGCTGATTACAGACCAATTGGTCTGACAAATACTCCATATAAAATAATTGCCAAGCTTCTGGCTAATAGATTTAAGAAAACTCTAGAACAAGTAATCTCGCCTCTGCAATCTGCATTCTTGTCTTCTAGACAAATCTCAGACAATATCATTGTTGCTCATGAGATTATCCATTCTATGAAAAGAAGCAAGAAGAAAATCGGAAATATAGGAGTCAAAGTTGATATGTCGAAAGCCTTCGACAGGGTCAACTGGCAGTTCATAATTAAAACTCTAAAAGCTTTTGGTTATAGTGATCATTGGTGTGATTTGATTTTCCAATGTATCTCTACTTCCTCCATAGCTGTTTTGCTTAATGGACATCCTTGTGAAAATTTTAACCCCTCAAGGGGAATTAGACAAGGGGATCCACTATCCCCTTATCTTTTCATTTTGTGCATGGAAGTCTTCTCTAGGCTCCTTTTGCACTTAGAGTCAAAAAAGAAAATTCAGGGCATTCGACTAACAAAAACTGCACCAAATATTTCTCATTTATTCTTCGCTGATGACCTTCTTTTGTTCACTAAAGCTGATTTAGATAGTTGTAAAAACCTTATGGATGCCATTAATATGTTCAGTCTAGCTTCAGGGCAAGTTGTAAATTTTGAAAAATCGGGCATATTTTTTAGTAAAAAAGTGCACAAAAAACATCAAGGGATCATATCAAGATTGATGAAAATAAAAAGATAGACATAAAAGACACTCATCTGGGGGTTCCTCTTTTCATAGACAGCATCAAAACTAAAAACTTTTGACAATATTATAGAAAAAATGGAACTGAGAGTGAAAACTTGGTTACGAAATACTATATCTCAACCTAGTAGAATGGTCCTCAATAAATCAGTTCTATCAGGAATGCCTATTTACAGTATGGGTTGTTTGTACTACCTAAGAAAATTACGGCTAGAATTAATGCTATTCAACGTGATTTTTGGTGGGGTAAAAATCTAACTCCAAAGGTATTTATATAAAATCTTTTGAATTTCTCAGTAAACCAATTAACCAGGGAGGTTTGGGTTTTAAAGATGCTAACAAGGTTAACCATGCTATGATAAGCAGAATTGCCTGGAGACTTGTCAGTAGTCCAGATGATCTATGGGCAAAAATTCTCAAAGGAAAATATTTTAAAAGAACTGGTGCTCTTCTGTCAAAGAAAAAAAATAGCTCTTCCTGGATTTGGAAATGTATATTACAAGGTATAGCACACATAAAGAAATATAGTGTGTGGGAAGTGGGAGATGGCATGTCAATTAATATCTGGGAAGATAAGTGGATACCAGGAAGGGATATCATCTTATCTGAAACATATACTCAAAACAACAACAATCTAACACTTGTGTCAGAATTGATTAATTCTGATACTAAAAAGTGGAATCTGGAGACTCTTAATGCTACTTTTGACAACACAATAGTGAATGAAATTCTGAATATCAAACTTTATTTCACAGAAAATGGCCTTCTGAAAAAAGATAAGTTACGATGGACCCTTACTAGGAATGGAGAGTTTTCGGTTAAATCTTTATATGCAAAATTTCAAGATCCTACTAACTCTGTTACTGCAGAATCAAAGAAGTTTTGGAGATCCCTGTGGAGCATGGATACCTCTCAAAGGATAAAATTGTTCATCTGGAAATGCATCCAGGATGCACTACCAACAAAACATAAGCTAGGATCTACTCAACCTGAATGTGTTTTTTGTCAACAGGCAGTTGAAACAACTCAACATCTATTTTTTGATTGTGCTTATGCAAAGGATGTGTGGAGTCTAGCACCTTGTGCTATTCAGGGAGTAATTTCTAACTCGGCCTCTTCTCCCTCCTTCTTAGATGTATACAATAAGTGGAGAACAGGGAATGGAGACTCTATTTCCATGGCCTTAGCTTCTACCAAATGTTGGTTCATCTGGAAGGAGAGATGCTCTAGAATTTTTGAAAATAAATCTTGTTCCTCAACTCAATTAGCAATGTCAATCATAAAACACTATGCTTATTGGCATCCTGATGCAATACTCTCAAACAGAGCACCTAATACTTCCCATCTTATGAGAAACACTTTATGGTCATTTCCTCCTAAAGATACTTACAAAATCAATTGTGACGCATCTTGGATATCAGCACAGACTAATGCAGGTTTTGGTTTTATCATGCGAAATTTTACAGGAAATTTCAAGGCAAAGAGGAATTGGAAGCTTCGTAGTTTCATCGAGGAAAGCGAAGCGTAACTCGCTTCACACCTAATCCAATGGGCCGTTACAAAGAAGATTGAAAATTTGGTCATTGAAGGGGACAATCTAGCAACAATTATGTACGTTCAAGGAAAAAGCAACTTAATCCAGTGGCAGTGTATTGCAGTTCTAGATGAAGTAAAGAAATTGGTAAATCAGTTAGTGTCTTTTTTGGGTTTCAAAGCTGTGGACAGGAAAGCAAATGGAGCAGCAGATATTTTGGCAAAAAAAGGAAGAAATTCCACTGTCAATCAAATTTGGGAAGAATCGGCACCTCTTTTTATCATTCCTATACTTACTTTTGATTATGTAAAAGCTTATGATGCAAACAATTTAAATTATGTTGATCATGTACAACCAGATACTACTAATCCATCAAATTCAGCCATTGTTGGGCATACTCAAACAGAGTTAGCCTTAAACGAGACTGAACCAAATGGTTAGAAGTCTCTCTTCTCTTAATCTACCTTACTTTCAAAAAAAAAATACGGTAGCATACATAGACGAAAAGAAAAAGGTTTAGTTAGTGTTGATGAAGAAGTAAATGTGAGCTATTTATAGATTGTGCACTACTAACTGATTGAGATGGTACACACTTTTTCAATCACATATTGAGATGGTAAACTATGAGTTAATTAAGCATGAGCCAATGAGTATTCTGGATGAAATTTTACCACAAACACAGTTTATATAAAACTATAGAACTTTATCCCGACGGTGTATCAGCAGTTAGAAATCGTAACATGCTATTTTGAGCTGGTGTTTGATAGGACCGTAAACTAAAACATTCTAGCACTATCTACGGGCTACAGTGCCGTAGTGGCCTATAATATCTGAAAGTCACTCTTTATAGTATATCGTAATGATTTTTTATCCAAATCATGAAATTTGCACAAGAACTCACACAAATTTTTATTTCTTTTTTTTTTGTCTGACTGGTAGAATTTGTGTTCACAACATATTTTGATCACTTGTGAATATGTTCTTCTCATAAGTTTCCTTTTTCTTTCGTTTTAGTTGCATAACAAGTAACAGTTCTACGTGTGACGACGAGAGTCGACCTGCCTTAGCTGAGTGTCGGAGCTCGAGTCAGCTAGCTCAGATTAATTTTTTGTATTTTTGTTAAATTCAACGGTAACTTTGTTGTTGACTTATTTCTTTTTACTGTACTACTTTTTACTGCACTAATACGCATGTGTTGGTTACTTTAATTATTGCACTCGAAGGAAGGTAAAACTGTACGCTTTACAAGATGCAAGGGTGTAGAAAACTGAGATAAGAAATAAACGGTTAATAGTTATTCCCGTAATATGTTAGGGTTGGTAGGGAACATAACGGTGTTTTTGGGTATATATGAGCTGACATCCTGATGGACGTGACTGGGGATAGAATTCGGTCCACGTACCCTTGACGGTAATTGACCCTTTGACTCTTCCTTCCTCTATAGAAAAAAGGCATGGTTCAGTAGAATCAGTACACATACTGTGCTATCTTTCTTTTCATTTCATTTTATTTCATTTCAGTGGTATAGTCAAACTGAAAGCCCATCGGCAGATCATGCTGCTAACACCTACCGGCTACGTAGCTAGCGTAGTTGCCTCAAACTCATAACAAGATTTTTGTGGGAAAATGATGATTGATTTGGGTCTTCTAACGCCAGCTATTTGTCACTTTTGGCATAGCAGATGTCGATCATGGTGTTGAGCGCGGCAGGTTTATCATATGAGGCTAAAAGGTACTTGTCAGTACGCCGGTACCTACGCCTGCAAGTTGCAAGTGGCATGGCTTGTTATGATTTTGCAAGATATATGTCAGTGCGCCAGTACCTGCCTTGTTTTTTTTGTTGTTAATTGCGACAATGCTCGGTGTATCCGGAGCAAATCCCGGGTCTCACACAGTAGGGACCCATTTCAGCCGACACCCATCCCAATGCAGAGAAGTATTCCTTCTCAACCACCCGATCCCCTCACGGGATTACACCCGGTAGAAGCCCCGGTGTGTGTAGCACTGTCCTGTTAATTGCAATTTTTATCTCTTAAATAAAATGGCAAAACATCATCATAGATTTATAAGTTCGGAAAAAAGTTTGCTCTAGCGCTCCTAGATCATATTAGTTTTTAATGCCGTAGCCAAGCATTTGTTAGTTTTTAATGTTAACAAACTGTGGGTTTAACCACAGTTAGCTTACCAAATTTTTTGCCAACAAAATCAAAAAAATCTTTATGCCCATACGGTGTATCTTTATTTTGTTTTTGGCGCTAAAATGTATAAGAAAACTTTCATAGAAGAAAGATCAAATTCGATTTAATCTTCCAAAATGTATTACATACTTATAAGAAAGTTAATTAATAATATTGTTCAAGTCCTAAGCTACCCCAAAGATAAGATATACAGATGAAGTCTACGTTTGGTACCCTGTGATCAACTATCATGCGAGCTTAAACCATTTAATCATGAGATCTTAATGAACCAGGATTTTAAAAAGATCTTGAGTACTTGATTTCGCAATGTTCCGTTGATTAAAGGACCAAAAATAGAGAACATACCGATCAGATTTAAATATCATGAGCATAACTACCCAATTCATAAGCGAGCAGTAGTCAAGAAATTTGAGCTGGCGCACAATTTTATCCAGGTCGGGAAACCTATCGCTCTTTGGAAATTTGGAATACAAATAGTTGAATATTGTTGGTGAAAAAATTGGCAAGCTAACTGTGGTTAAACCCACAGTTTGTTTACTGGCATTAAAAACTGACAAATGCTTGGCTACGGGCTGCTATAGCAAAATTCTTTCCCTATGTATACAATTTTAATTTATTACAACGTGGTGGTGCATATGATCCGAGGTACTAACACTAAATATTTACTCTATTCTCATGTTTATCTTTTTTTCCATTTCCCTTGTATACTCATAATGCCTTCTTTGACAAGACTGCTAATGGTGGTACTGTTTTGCTTGGGGTGTACCAATATACATATAGGACAAAAAAGCATTTTCCTTTGGGTTGGTACACCCCCAAGCAAAATGGTACCCCATTAGCATCCTTGTTCTTTGAATCTTTGGTTGTACTGCTGATCGCCATCTGCATCTCTTCCCGAAATCCTTTGATCGTGTTTGTTTAGGGTACCATCCATGGTTCCTTGGGGGCAAGATACTTATACAAAGTTATAAAAGAGCAATTATCACTAGTGTAGAAAATTGTGATACTTACACAAATACTTTTTTTTTTAATTTCTTTTTGTTGGAAATAAAGGCTTGTGGATTCAGTTGTTCACCGGCAGTTTATGTCAGTTTTAACCTTTTTCTGGAGAAGCCTATATTTAACACACATAACTACAGTCTCAACAGGCTCTTTAATTACTTTGAAATCTTGAGTATCCACACGTACATGCCAAAGCCTTTCTTTATCTTCCTCGTATCTTTGTTTGACAGATACTTCAAAATTACTGATAATCTTAATGTTAATCCAACAGTTTCCTCAAACACTGATTGCTGTTGTAGGCGTCAAAAATAATTACACTTTCTCACTACTCAAAATATAAAATATAGCAAGGGCAAGAAAGGATCGTTCCCACAGAGAGGACTAAGGTTTTCAAAGTTGTTTCGGTTTCCTATAATAACAATTGGGGGGTTTTCTGATTTTTATAAAATAAACTAAAAATAAAAGCAAATAAACAAAAGTAAACAAATTAAACAAGAAAAGATATTGGTTAAGGATTTCATTTTCAGTCACAAACAGGTTCTTGTCTTAATAACTAGAATTGATATTTAATCTCTCATTATGAAAATCCCTAGGATACCTTGATCGCAAGCATATCCCGCAAATCTCCTCTTGCCATCAACAAACACATTAAAAGATGCGAATATGAATTCTATCTAAGAGAACAACCTAACATGTAAAAGCACTAATCAAGTTTAATTCCCTAGATGCATTAAGTTCTATGAAATCAGGCCAATCAAAGCAATCGAACGTGTAAAAGCACTAATCCGATTTAACAAAGGTTATGATTCACTTGTGCCTACTAGGATGTATCACTACAAGCAATACTCACAATTATGCTACTTGCAATCAGAAATTTATCATTTTTGCGTATAATAAACTCTAATCTAGCAATAAAGATGAAAGCAAACACTACAAGAAAGTTGGTGTATTGCAACACGCTGTTTTTGTGGCAAGAACCCGTATTTTGTGTAGCAAAAGCCTTTTGCCACATAAAAATCTTTTGCCACACCGTGTGGCAACAACACGTGTGACAATAAGTTATAACCACACCTTTAGCGTACTGCGGAAATGGATGGGTTTTTTGCCACACCGAATGATGTGGCAATAATGTGAGGCAAAAAGCGTTTTTCTAATTTAATTTTCTTTTTAATATCAAATTTAATTTATTTGAATATTTGCTGCCACACCAAATAGTAAGGCAATTTTTGCCGCACTTAGAAAGAGTAATGTGGCAACATACCATCTTTTGCCGCACACCTAACCTAGTTGCGGCTAAAACAAACTATTATTGCCTCATCAAAAGTTTCCATGTGGCTAGAAATCTGTTTTTGCCACACCATGATCTAACTGTAGCAATAGAACCATTTTGCAACATGCACTCAAATAGCTGGTGTGGCTATATATTGTTTTTCTTGTAGTGAAACTCAATCGATTCGCGACTCGACTAAACAAGCATTCAAATCATGTAACAATATTAATGGTGAATCATAAACGATAATATTGAGACAAAACTAATATATCAAACAATGATTCATGTTATGTGAAATCCAACTAATCCATAGCCAATAATAATAATCTAGCTCATGTTCATGGAGTTCATAACAAGAAGAAAAAAGAAAGTTTTCATCTTTCTAAACCCTAGAACAAAAAGTAGAAGATAAGTGTTGATGGTGGTTTTTAGACAAAGGGGAAAATCGTAAAACCCCGAATAACCTAATGTCACCAGTGACACATTTATTAGAACATTCAATGCATGTAGTCAGTAATTAATAGGGGGTATTTTTTCAAATTAGGGAAACAACGAACAAAACCCTAATTCACCTCCGTGCCAATGGCAAATCATGCTGACCACACCTAGCCCAAGCTAGCCGCGCCATGCCAAACGCACTCTTGCCTTGGCCCTAGCTATGCTAGTCACACCAAATGCGCCAAAGCATGCCAACCATGCTAGCCGCACCTCCGTGCCAATGGCAAATCATTGTGACCACACCTAGCCCAAGCTAGCCGCGCAATGCCAAACGCAATCTGCCTTGGCCCTAGCTATGCTAGTCACACCAAATGCGCCAAAGCATGCCAACCATGCTAGCCGAACCTCCGTGCCAATGGCAAATCATGCCAGCCACACCTAGCCCAAGCTAGTCGCGCCATGCCAAACGCACTCTGCCTTGGCCCTAGCTATGCTAGTCACACCAAACGCGCCAAAGCATGCCAACCATGCTAGCCGCACCTCCGTGCCAATGGCAAAGCATGCCATCCACACCTAGCCCAAGCTAGCCGCGCCATGCCAAACGCACTCGCCTTGGCCCTAGCTATGCTAGTCACACCAAACGCGCAAAAGCATGCCAACCATGCTAGCCGCACCTCCGTGCCAATGGCAAATCATGCCGCCCACACCTAGCCCAAGCTAGCCGCGCCATGCCAAACGCACTCGCCTTGGCCCTAGCTATGCTAGTCACACCAAACGCGCCAAAGCATGCCAACCATGCTAGCCGCACCTCCGTGCCAATGGCAAATCATGCCGACCACACCTAGCCCAAGCTAGCCGCGCCATGCCAAACGAACTCGCCTTGGCCCTAGCTATGCTAGTTACACCAAACGCGCAAAAGCATGCCAACCAGGCTGGCCGCGCCTCCGTGCCAATGGAAAATCATGCCAGCCACACCTAACCCAAGCTAGCCGCGCCATGCCGAACGCACTCTGCCTTGGCCCCACTACGCTGATCGCACCACGCCAAGCCAAACACCCTTACCTTGGCCCTAGCCGCGCCAAGCCAAACACCCTTACCTTGGCCCTAGCCGCGCCATGCCAAAGTAGCGCCCGCGTCTAGGCTTGCAAACCGTGCAACCTAGGCCAAATTGGCCACGCATGCCATTGGCACATGCCAACACGCATCATTGGTAGCTTTTCTTACCAGGCCGTGGCCCTATTGGCCGAGCATGCCATTGTCACATGCCAACACGCTTGCTGGTAGCTTTTCTTACCAAGCCGTGGCCCTAATGGCCGAGCATGCCATTGGCACATGCCAATACGCTCGCTGGTAGCTTTTCTTACCAAGCCGTGGCCCTAATGACCAAGAATGCCATTGGCACATGCCAACACGCATCATTGGTAGCTTTCTTACCAGTGTCGTGGCCCTAATGGCCGAGCATGCCACCGGCACATGCCAACACTCATCGCTGGTAGCTTTTCTTACCAGGCGGTGGCTGTAATGGCCGTGCATGCCATTGGCACATGCCAACACGCTCGCTGGTAGCTTTTCTTACCAAGCCGTGGCCCAAATGGCCGAGCATGCCATTGGCACATGCCGACACGCATCGCTGGTAACTTTTCTTACCAGGCCGTAGCCTTAATGGCCGAGCATGCTATTGGCACATGCCAACACGCATCGTTGGTAGCTTTTCTTACCAGGACGTGGCCCTAATGGCCGAGCATGCCATTGGCACATGCCAACATGCATCGCTTGTAGCTTTTCTTACCAGGACGTGGCCCTAATGGCCCTGCGTACCATTGACATATGCCAAACACGCACGCTGGTAGCCTAACTTGCAAGCCGTGCAACCTAGGCCAACTTGGCCGTACTTGCCATTGACATATGCCAAAACCCACGCTGGTATCCTAACTTACAAACCGTGCAACCTACCACCAAGGTATTCCGCACACGCCACTGGCACATGCTACACATGCCACTAGCAGCTCTGGCATTGCCACTTACACTCAACGTACAACCTACCACCAAGGCATTCCGCACATGCCATTGGCACATGCCACACACGCCACTAGCGCCTACGGGCATTGCCACTTGCACTAAAGGTGCAACCCGCAACAAAGGCATTCCGCACATGCCACACGCGCCACTAGCGGCGCCACTTGCACTCAAGGTGCAACCAACACTCGAGACATCAACACAAACCGGGGATGCTTTCCAGTGGTCTTGGTTTGGCGGTCACAGCATGCAGCGTACACTATGCTCGCATTAAGAAAGCGTGAATAGGAATAAAGCGGTCAAATAAATGATTAAATAATGGTGAAAACGTTTTCACCCATAAACACCATGTGGTTACCACCTCCTCCCATTATTTCACTCTCTACTCTCTTCCTTCATGAGGCCAGGGTACGTTTTAATCTCGACTTGTATAAATAGGTCTTACCTATTTCCACCAGACAACAAGTCTCGGTCAGGAGAAAAACACAACACTCTCAGAAAAGGAAACTTTGCAAGCTCTCCAAAAAAGCTTTCATCTCTTGCAAGCTTCCGAAGCTTTCACTTTCTGATACAAGTCGAGACACTACTTTCCTGCACTATTCTGGTCTCAACACCTTTCTTTGCTTCCCTCCCCAAATCAACCCTTCTCCTCCACTTTGTGACCGAAGCAAGTCGGAACGGACATTTCTTGGTTTAGTCCGAATCTAGAAAGTGCTCACGTGCAGCACATTTGTTTAGGGTTTAAACCAGTTTCTCACTCACCTACCGAATTTACCGAAATCGGCGAAAACGATTTTTACCCATAAACAATTGGCGACCACAGCGAGAGGATTGATCTATCGGCTACAATGTCAGACTGTCGATCTCGTTCTTCAACCTAGATGTCAAGATGGTAGGGAAGGCGACTCAATCCGACTTAACTACCAGACAACCCGGTTACCAGTCATAAAGACTATACAAGAAAACTGGGGACTCGCTGAAGATGCTACCGGCGATTGGGGACTTGCTGGCAACGCTACCAGCAAAGCTGCCTTTTACATGGAGAGAGGCGTGTTCGCGAAAAAAAAACACCTATGAAGTGAGTAAATTTACACCGGGCAAGATACACGATCTTGTTTTTAGGTTCTTAGTAAAACCGTCATACTATTGCGTCTTGTGCCGATTGCTAGCACACACTTTCATAAAAGCAATATTCCTTTCACAAAACATAATCATAGTTATATTATCAAAAACATTCATCCCAGAAATAATCTAATATCCTCAAAAGCTACCAGCTATCTATCAAAACCGGTCGAACTTTGAACCCGGACATCCAAGATGTTTTTCAAAAAAAAAAAAAAGAAGAAGAAGAACCTAAATAAAAGTTTAACAGAGAAACATTCAAGGAAAATCATCCAACAGAGGTCTGCTCTTCTTGGAGAAAGTCAACTTTGCATCTTCAAGATCCTCTCTCTTCATAGTCAACATCTTGGAAAGCTTTTTGAGTTCTACCTCCGTCGAGCAATCTCCTCTCGCGCAAAGGCGTTCGATCGTCGCATCTTTCGACTCGGATCTCAACAAGGCCTTCGACAAACCACGAAGCATTGAACTCCTTTTCTACACACACGTCGCGATGGTGCTCCCGGTCGGCAATAACGTCTTGTAAACCGTGGCCAGTCACTCACGCATGTCCTCGATGGAAGATAAAGCCTCTTCCACACGCTTAACCAGCCGCAAATCGACTAGTGATCTTCTTGGTTGTGGCCATATGTCCATACTTCTCCCGGATTCCGTGTACAACGCCTCATACTTAGCCAAAGACGCTGAAACCTCCAACCAAAGACATGACCTTGATAAGGAACCAAGTACGGGGATCGAAAATGGCGCCTGCAACTAGCCTCACGACTCGCAAAGGGTCTTTTTCCATGTCTACGGCAGCAACCATCAGGGAATAATCCACCGTTTGAATCACATCTATGCCCAGCGATTGGCTAACTCCCATCTCCAAGTCACCGACGATGGTCACCAAAGGCAAGTTTTTGTGTGGCTCCGCCCCAGAATCGTCTTCCGAACCGGATTCCTCCTGCGAACTTGAGTTAGACATTTTTCAAAAAATACGGGAGAAGAAAGAAAAGAAGCTCGAAACTCACCGAACCACTTCCCGAAAAAGAACCAGGTCTTTGTCGAAGAATCACTCTCACTTGTCGAACTTTCTTCTTTCTCCGGCTCATCACCGATTATGAGAAGGCTCGGTCTGCCGGAATTCTTCGAAGAAATTGTTGTCTCCGGCAACGTGCAAGGGCAACAAAGCATTAACACTACCAAGCCCGGGAAGAAACAAGACAAATATTTTCGGCAGAAATTCACGTGTTTTGAGACAAACCAACAAGGAGGCGACACATACCGGTTATTGGAAGAACCGAAAGACACAAGAGTCGGGAGGATCTTTTGAAACCGCCCCGAACCCGCCAAAGACGATTCTTCGTCTCTGTTCCTTTGCCGGGGACTTTCCGAGTTCTTTGGGCAACCCTCGCTTGAGGTATCTCAACATTGGATACTTCTTCAAAACTCGCCGGGAAGGTTTACAATGAACATTCTCCACCACGTTATTTACAAAATCTTGGATCATAATGAACTCATCGTACTGGAACTCATTATAGCCAAAAGTTGTCGAAGTTACTCTTCCCATTTGAAAGAAGGGAAGGCGGATACCCGCTCAAGGGCACTGGCATTGAGGGCGACGCAATGAATCCTTAGGAACCACCAGCTGGTAAGCAAGAGGCACCCCTTGATCGAAACCCATGTGACGAGCAGCACGGTCAATATTATAACCAGCTATTCGGAATGACCCCTTGAAGAAAGACGGCATATAACCGGACATGCAGCTTTGAATAAACAAGTTTTCACCAACACTCAAGTTGCCGTTAGAAGACAAAGACATGATCGGAGCAGAAGCAAAGGTGTCAATTTGAGTCACCGACCTATGGATCGGCTCCCATGGGCGAAAACTGATTTCATGCGATGTAGGAGCAGAATATCGCGACATCAATACTTCACGAGATTATTAAACGACTACATTGCGAAGGCGTCGCAGGGAAGAAATATAAATGACGCAATAGATGACGAAAGCCAGAACGTGAGAAAAGTTTGAAGACTTGGCGAGATTTAGGAGTGTCGCAAGGAAAATGTTTATAACACTCGCGACACTTCATGAGTTATTCCCAAAATAAAGGACAAACTTTAGTCATTCATCCACGTGTATTACCCTATATAAAGGGTTGAGTTAGTCTGTTTGTGAGGAGAGTTCTTTTTGAATTGTTAAGCAAGTCATTAGGAGAGAGAAAATCTAGAGTGATTGTAATTTCTTTAGCTCTGTTCTATCTATCCTTGTAAACATTTCAAGAAGATAATCAATAAAAATTTATAGTTATTCATCTTCAAATGGATTAGTAAAGTAAATTCTTGTGAGGGGTGTATTGTGGGATTTCCTGCAACTACATGCGACTTATCGAGAAGACTAACCAAGCTCATGCCAACTCTTGGACGCCTGTTCACCCATCGAAGAATTCGGGAGCCGCCCCAACTCGCGGGAATCGAAGGCAATGGTTTCGGAGCGTACTTCTCAAAGTGCTCCCATAACCAGGCTTGCAGAAAAGCAACGTGCACATATGAATCCACTTTCATGAAACCATTCGAAACTTGCATGTTCGCAACTAGGTGATCCAGATGCACATACAGGGAACTAAGGAATAGCTTGCCAATGGGAAGAACTTCACCTTTTTCTTCTTGCCAGAACCGTCATCAAAAATATCTCTAGACAACCAGAGAGCCAAAAATGCTGCAACATGAGATCACTGCTTTCGTTTAGGTTCCGGCTGTCCGGAAACCATTGAGATATCCACCAGCCGTAAAAGCACCTTTCATCCTCTTTCCGGACGGAATCCTTCGACTTTGCGGTGGAGTCTTTTCGAGCGAAATCTCCCAACTTAGCGGCAAGGTCACCCCGCATCTTCTCCTCACCTTCGACAACCTGGATATTAAGATTCCTGCTTCTGGGAAGATTCAAGAAGACAGCCACACTCTCCAAGGAGAAAGTTATTTCACCCCATATACATATGATCGTATGGGTGTCCGAACACCATCTGGAGATGGAAGCAACCAAGCCCGAGATATCCTTCCTAATCTGGAGATTTACTGAAGCTCTGACAGCATCAATAATCTGCGTTCGAGTCAAGTTGGTATTTATGTGCTCCTTACTCACCATGAACTCAACCCATCTATCAAAATAATGCAATGGGCTTTGACACATCCTGAAATCAATGTTGGAAGAAGAATATACCCTTTATGAAGACAGAATCAGTATGGTGTTTCTGGCGAATCGAACGTGTTTTCTTTTCATCTTCACCACCGGTTAACAAAATTGGCACGAAACCCGGTGATTCTTCCGAGCAGGGGCGAGGGGTTTGGCAAAGAAATCATCATCCGTGTTTGGTTTGGAACTATGAACATCCTTCGAAACGAAATTTTGTTCAGGTAACATCTTGTCGGATTTCTTCATAACAATTTGGTAACAAGATATCCGCACAAAACAAACGGAGAAAGACGAAATTATCTCCCGACATAACCGCACCCAACAAAAGGAAAACCCGAAAAAAAAAGAAGAAAAAAGGGTGTATTCTCTACGGGTTCAAAATTGCACGTGTGAGATTTTCTTCAGTCCGAAATTCATATATGCAATATTTCCTATGGGTTCGAAGTCATATGAAGCACATATACGTATTCTTCTTCGGGATTCATATACAGTATTCTCTACGGGTTCAAAACTGCACACGTAGTATTTTCTTCAGGGTTCAAAATTATAGACGCAGTATTTTATACGGGCTCAAGTGCGTCTGCAGTATCCTTCTTCGGGTTCAAAATTATATACGCAGGATTTTATACGGGCTCAAGTGCGTCTGCGGTATCCTCTTCGGGTTCAAAACTATATACGCAGTATTTTCTACGGGCTCGAATGCGTCCATGATATCCTTCTTCGGGTTCAAAATTATATATGGAGCATTTTTCTACGGGTTCAAATCATATATGCAGTATTTCCCTTGGGTGCGTATATACAATATTTTCTACAAGAAGCACGCCAAGAAATCATATGCACAATATCATCGCAAGGATTATAAAAGAAAAACGCATACTCTTAGGGTTTGCACCTACATGAAAAGGGAAACAAGAGAAGTACTGGAAGACATACCTGGAAGCCGGTTTTCTTTGGGACTCTGCCGCTAGTATGAAAAGATGAAAGAACAAAGTGCAAGATGAGAGAAAGGGATTTTATATATATGGGCGTGAAGATTAAGAAATAAGGAAGGATTTCCCTTTACCAAAAAAATCGTGCGGGCCCACAAGGGCGCCCAACTTCCCAACGTCGCCCAAGTTGCACCGGTCCCACCAGTTGCGCTAACTCCCAAGTACCGCCCAAGCCACACCGGTCTCACCAATTGCGCCAACTTCCCAATGACCGCCCAAGTCGCACCAGCTAGCACACTCAGCTTCCCCACCTTGAGCCGGTCCCAACAACTAGCACGCCGGTTCCCAACTCGCGCCAACTTCTCAATGCCGCAGCGCCTTCCTGTCTCTCAATGATGTTGACTCCCTAATCGTGCCAACCTCCCGATTTGTGCAAAATCGCCGAGGCAAGGATTCCAAATCCTATTTATAAAAAGGTCAGACAAGCCTCCTCAATTTTCTTTACGATTTACTGTTGATAGTTTGTCACCATCTTATGCTTACCTCGCAACAAAGCTCCTATTCCGAGCTAAGCAGGGGACTTAATTTTGATGGTGGTTTTTAGACAAATGGTAAAATCGTAAAACCCCGAATAACCTAATGTCACCAAGTGACACATTTATTAGAACATTCAATGCATGTAGTCAAGTAATTAATAGGGGTATTTTTCAAATTAGGTTACAACGAACAAAACCCTAATTCACCTCCGTGCCAATGGCAAATCATGCCGCCCACACCTAGCCCAAGCTATCCGCGCCATGCCAAACACATCGCCTTGGCCCTAGCTATGCTAGTCACACCAAACGCGCCAAAGCATGCCAACCATGCTAGATGCACCTCCGTGCCAATGGCAAATCATGCCAGCCACACCTAGCCCAAGCTAGCCGCGCCATGCCAAACGCACTCGCCTTGGCCCTAGCTATGCTAGTCACACCAAACGCGCCAAAGCATGCCAACCATGCTAGCCGCACCTCCGTGCCAATGGAAAATCATGCCAGCCACACCTAGCCCAAGCTAGCCGCGCCATGCCAAACGCACCGCCTTGGCCCTAGCTATGCTAGTCACACCAAACGCGCCAAAGCATGCCAACCATGCTACCCGCACCTCCGTGCCAATGGAAAATCATGCCAGCCACACCTAGCCCAAGCTAGCCGCGCCATGCCAAACACACTCGCCTTGGCCCTAGCTATGCTAGTCACACCAAACGCGCCAAAGCATGCCAACCATGCTAGCCGCACCTCCGTGCCAATGGCAAATCATGCCAGCCACACCTAGCCCAAGTAGCCGCGCCATACCAAACGCACTCTGCCTTGGTCCTAGCTATGCTAGTCACACCAAACGCGTCAAAGCATGCCAACCATGCTAGCCGCACCTCCGTGCCAATGGCGAATCAAGCCAGCCACACCTAGCCCAAGATAGCCGCTCCATGCCAAACGCACTCTACCTTCGCCCTAGCTATGCTAGTCACACCAAACGCGCCAAAGCATGCGAACCATGCTAGCCGCACCTCCGTGCCAATGGAAAATCATGCCAACCCACACTAGCCCAAGCTAGCCGAAGCGCCATGCCAAACGCATTCCCGCCTTGGCCCTGGCTATGCTAGTCACACCAAACGCGCCAAAGCATGCCAACCATGCTGGCCGCGCCTCCGTGCCAATGGCAAATCATGCCGACCCACACCTAACCCAAGCTAGACGCGCTATGCCGAATGCACTATGCCTTGGCCTAGCTACGCTGGTCGCACCACGCCAAGCCAAACACCCTTACCTTGGCCCTAGCCGCGCCATGCCAAAGTAGCACCCGAGCCTAGTCTTGCAAACCGTGTAACCTAGGCCAAATTGGCCACGCATGCCGTTGGCACATGCCAACACGCATCGCTGGTAGCTTTTCTTACCAAGCCGTGGCCCTAATGGCCGAGCATTCCATTGGCACATGCCAACACGCTCGCTGGTAGCTTTTCTTACCAAGCCGTGGCCCTAATGGCCAAGCATGCCATTGGCACATGCCAACACGCATCGCTGGTAGCTTTTCTTACTGTGTCGTGGCCCTAATGGCCGAGCATGCCATTGACACATGCCAACACGCTTTTGGTAGCTTTTCTTACCAAGCCGTGGCCCTAATGGCCGAGCATGCCATTGGCACATGCCAACACGCTAGTAGGTAGCTTTTCTTACCAAGCCGTGGCCCTAATGGCCGAGCATGCCATTGGCACATGCCAACACGCATCGCCGGTAGCTTTTCTTACTGTGCCGTGGCCCTAATGGCCGAGCATGCCATTGGCACATGCCAACACGCATCGCCGGTAGATTTTCTTACCGGTAGTGGCCCTAATGGCCGAGCATGCCATTGGAACATGCCAACACGCCATTTGGTAACTTTTCTTACCAAGTCGCGGGCCCTAATGGCCGAAAGCATGTCATTGGCACATGCCGACACGCATCATTGGTAGCTTTTCTTACCAGGTAGTAGCCCTAATGGCCGAGCATGCCATTGGCACATGCCAACACGCATCGCTGGTAGCTTTTCTTACCAGGATGTGGCCCTAATGGCCGAGCATGCCATTGGCACATGCCAACACGCATCGTTGGTAGATTTTCTTACCAGGCCGTGGCCCTAATGGACGAGCATGCCATTGGCACATGCCAACACGCCGCCGGTAACTTTTCTTACCAAGTCGTGGCCCTAATGGCCGAGCATGCCATTGGCACATGCCGACACGCATCGCCGGTAGGTTTTCTTACCAGGCCGTAGCCCTAATGGCCGAGCATGCCATTGGCACATGCCAACACGCATCGCTGGTAGCTTTTCTTACCAGGACGTGGCCCTAATGGCCGAGCATGCCATTGGCACATGCCAACATGCATCTCTCGTAGCTTTTTCTTACCAGCCGTGGCCCTAATGGCCGAAGCATGCCATTGACACATGCCAACACGCTCGGGTAGCTTTTTTTACCAAGCCGTGGCCCTAATGGCCAAGCATGCCATTGGCACATGCCAACACGCTAGCTAGGTAGCTTTTCTTACTGCCGTGGCCCTAATGGCCGAGCATGCCATTGGCACATGCCAACACGCATCGTCGGTAGCTTTTCTTACCCAGCTGTGGCCCTAATGGCCGAGCATGCCATTGGCACATGCCAACACGCATCGCTGGTAGATTTTCTTACCAGGTCGTGGCCCTAATGGCCGAGCATGCCATTGGCACATGCCAACACGCTCGCTGGTAGCTTTTCTTACCAAGTCGTGGCCCTAATGGCCGAGCATGCCATTGGCACATGCCGACACGCATCGCTGGTAGGTTTTCTTACCAGGCCGTAGCCCTAATGGCCGAGCATGCCATTGGCACATGCCAACACGCATCACTGGTAGCTTTTCTTACCCGGGACGTGGCCCTAATGGCCGAGCATGCCATTGGCACATGCCAACATGCATCGCCGGGTAGCTTTTCTTACCAGGACGTGGCCCTAATGACCATGTGTGCCATTGAAAAATGCCAAACACGCACGCTGGTAGCCTAACTTGCAAGCCGTGCAACCTAGGCCAACTTGGCCGTATGTGCCATTGACACATGCCAAAACCTACGATGGTAGCCTAACTTGCAAACCGTGCAACCTACCACCAAGGCATTCCGCACACGCCATTGGCACATGCCACACACGCCACTAGCAGCTCTGGCATTGCCACTTACACTCAACATACAACCTACCACCAAGGCATTCCGCACATGCCATTGGCACATGCCACACACGCTACTAGCATCTTTGGCATTCCCACTTGCACTCAAGGTGCAACCCGCAACAAAGGCATTCCGCACATGCCACACGCGCCACTAGCAGCGCCACTTGCACTCAAGGTGAAACCAACACTCGAGACATCAACATACACTGGGGGATGCTGTAAGGACTTGCCTTACAAATTAGCACAGAAATGGGAAAATCCTTAAGGATTGAAGAACAGAAGAAGATTTTTCTTAGATTAATTTTTCATGATAAGTTCTACAACAGAGAAGGCAATATAAAAGATAGGGCTTGGTGTGTACGTGTGCCACACACACACACTCTACTAATCCTACTTAGCAGCAGCTATTAACTAATTAATCATGATTATTTAACTACTAATGACACTACAAAATTACTAAACCCCCATAACCAGGTGTCCCTTAACTGAACTTGTCAGACCAAGGTTGTGTCCTGACAAATCCCACTCCTTCAAATTATCCTTGTCCTCAAGGATATGAACTGAGGTCGACCCATGAAGAGCACATCTGTTGCCGACTTGCAGCTCTATCCCGACTGCTGTAGCAGATATGAATTTCACAACGACATGACCCAGGTCCGTGAAATACTGGAAATCACTCAACTGAATGGCATGCATCAAGCTTGGTTGCAGTCCTTCAAAAATAATCGATGCTTCACCCTTCGTCACAGAACTTTCTCTACTACCAGTTGAGGCATAAACAAGCATCTTCATGTTAACTTCTTTTCAATGAGCTTGCATGTGAAAACGTAGTCTTGAACCTTCCTTCTCCATTAGCACAACAATTTTCACCTGCGACTCTTTTCTTGGGAAGATAAATTCTTCCTGGTTAGTCTCCAGCTGCTTGTAGCCCTTCGTAGCAAAATGGTGGTTATGAGAAAACTGGTAGAGATATGGTTTCTTTCCTAGAGTCACTCCTAAACCCATGTATACAAATTCAAACATTCGAAAATTACCACAAAAGACTGCTGACTTAATCGCTTCTTGGTTGTAAATCCACGCGTAACACACTTTCATCTTCTTATCGACAGCAACACATTCAAAATCGGTGCAAGAATTGGCTTCAAAATCAACTTCCCATATTCAATCTTGTAGGAAGCAGACAAAACCACGACAAGGAAGTACCCACCAGGCTAGTATGTAAGATGGATATATTCATTTCCTCCCTTGGTTCAGCTGTACGATGATGGTGATCTGTGCTGACTTGTAGAGAAATATCTATTATGGTGTACGACTCATGCCAGAATCTTCGAAGTAATGTATAGCCTTTTATGTGCAGTAAGTTAATTAGAAAGAAATGTAATGTAATGACGAGAACTGCGATTACCTCTTCCGGCTTGAGCATAATAATACTGGAGATATGACAATTAGTTGAATTAGAAGCTAATATCCCAATGTATGCCGAGAATTTCAGTACTGCACTTGCTAACATCATGGACATGACAGCCTCACCCTTCCCTTGTATTGTTGAGCCATTAGCTGTGGAGATCTTCAGTTGGTTCAATGATTGAGGAGTATTCTCAGCATAATATTCAGATTTCACTATAACATATCTGTTAGTTTTTTCCCTTGAATTTAAAAAGACATGCTGCCACCATTGACTAGCAATCCCTGAGTCTAAAGATAACAATATTACCTCTAATTGAATCCTTAATAAACAACCAGGATCATTCGCATCATCTTTGGCATCCCATTTCCCTGCAATCGTACATATGATTTCTTTATCAGCAAGTATAACATACTTAAGATGCAAACTCGCAATATCATCTTCTTCATATATAGCTCCCAAAGCTTTAATAAGACTGTGTATCCGAGTTAACTTCAAAGCTGCAACTTCTAGTTGAGTACAAGAACACACAAATTTAAACATTCCTCCCACCAACTCTTGTGTTATTGTCTCACCATCCTCAAACACTACAAGCACCTCCATGATTTTTACTTTTCTTTCGCAGCATTCCACTCCTCTGCAACCTCTTTTGAGCTTCAAGAGTTTACCATAACTCTCAACAACTAAG
Source organism: Papaver armeniacum (assembly GCA_023531295.1). Lineage (NCBI taxonomy): Eukaryota > Viridiplantae > Streptophyta > Magnoliopsida > Ranunculales > Papaveraceae > Papaver > Papaver armeniacum. The sequence continues at coordinate 61,674 of JAJJWW010016703.1, forward strand.
GAAACCTTCATAAGAGAATATACATGAGGCCAAGGAATACCATCTTCTAGTTTATTCACTGTAAGTACTTGTAAACCCCACACATTTGAACTAGAAAACTCCATAATTTTAGCAAAGTTGTTTGAAAACCTTGGTTGCAGAGCAGTGCTGCTAGGAGATAAAATTAACGGAACCAAACCTCGACTGAGAGTTCTAGTTGCAGTGCCCAAGTTCCTACATTGTTTTACCATGAGAGTTGCCGCCAATTTCATAAAAGCTTTAATCGTAAGTAACTCGGTAGTTTCCCTGATACACTTTGTTTTCAAAACACATCAGTGCGGTATAACCCATGTAAATCCATCTGACACTTCTTACTCTCCAATAATCTGTAGCTTTAACAGTCATGACAACATGAATTCCCACTTCTCTTATAAGAAATCTTTTCCTGCTATAATATTCCTTTACTTCACAAATCAAACCCAACAGATAGCTGGAACATAATTGAGAAAACTGACATTCATAGAACAATTGAAAGTGTAAGAAGAAACCATTTCCTGATAGATAAGATTGAGTTCTGGCACATATAGGAACTGAGAACATAAGCACTAGAAGAGATTTTAACTCCTTCAAAACAAAATGTAGTGCATAGAATATCCAAATTCCCACTTGTTGATTCTGTATATGTTCATGCTTATTCGCGTGACCCTTCGTGTGACGGACCGGAAAATTACGCCTTTGGCGCGTTACCCCGCAGCCGTAATCTCCCGTGCGCCATGATGAAGCTACGATCCAGGGTCTCAAAGCTAGGCAAATGCACGTCCAATTGCCCTTGCAAGCATGCTCGTGGAGCATGACGCAGCCTAACTTAGCTTCCACACTGTTCCAACTTACCCTTGTCCCGCAAAAGGGTTTAAGGCCATAAGGCCAATGCCAATGCATTTTTCATGCGTCTCTGGCTTTACCCTTACGTAGGGAATTCATAAATGAATTTCCTAGCTAGCTGAGCAACCGTCATTGTCCAGGCATAAGCCTTGGACTTTGGCGTAGGCCGCACCAAGCCCTTGCCATTTCCCACGTTAACTCGCTTACCATCTCTTTATAACTTGATAGGAAGTATGAGCATCCACTTGCTGGCATGCAACTAAGCCTCATCAAGTCTGGCCACAATCATCTCTTCCGTCGAGCTACCGAGCTTAGATGATATGAGGGGCCAACGTCTTCGGACCGGCAATGCCGCAACTCATTGCGGCTGCCTACGTACCCTTCCCTACTCTAAAGGGATCAAGCACAGACCTTAGTTCATCCGCGAAGGGACAGAAAATTAAACCAAATCGTTTGCAAGGCAGGCCTAGCAAAAACGGTGAATGGCCTGGTCCGTATAGGCCATTCCGCCAAGATGCATAATGATTATGCATCATCGGGTCAGCGGGCAGTGGCATAGTGATGCCAACGCATCAAATACCCTCTTCAAAGGCTACGCAACTATAAATGAGCCTTAGGCATCATTTATGCTCTTCCGGCTAAGCTATGAAGCTTACTTGGTACATAGTCCGCATATGCACCTTCAACCAACTACCCTCCCTATATATGTCTTAATGGAATTTCTACAAGTATGAAAAGGGGAGCAAATTGACATGCTTCACTATTCATGGCCGTTGCCATGAATTTTCAAGGACCGGCAATGATTGCCGAGTCTCCGTTCTATTGCACAATGATTGTGCACCACTGCTCCGTCTGCCGCACAATGATTGTGCACCAATTGTTCATGCCGTTGCACAATGATTACACACAACGATTGCGCACAATGATTGCGCACCACCCGGTATTTTCGATTTTTCGTTTATTGCACAATGATTTCATTGTAAGATCGAGCCCACCTACCCAACTGGCCTAATGCATCATGATGATGCAACATTGGCCTGGCCAAATGCCAAACATAATGCGCCATTTTTGGCGCGGTATTGGCCTTAAGCCAATCCACCTTTTTCACGCTCGCGGAAGCTTTGGATGAAGCTTCATCACAAGCAAATGGCGCATCTTTTAGCATGCGCCATGCTAAAAACACGGGGTGTTACATTATCACACCCTTCAAAGAATTTCGTCCCGAAATTCAAAACCAAGGCTATTGTGGACAATCTCTTCGAGTTGGATTCCATGAGCAAAAGTCCCATACCAGGATGCTCGGAAATCACGGGTTTCTTCAAGTTGTCATGAACAACAATTTAGACCTTCCGAGCACATGTCCCATACCACCCGCCCAGAATCCAAAAAGTGCCCACAACTAAACCAAGAATCGCAATTGGCCAGTGCCAAGAGGATATCTCGACCAGGTATCCTGAATGCGCATCCCATACTACGCACTCATAAGTCCCTAAAGTTCACAAGTTGAAAGGTGTCATCAAAATGACAAAATTTTAGCAGTCTTTGTGTGGACCAAGATTCAGATTGCCACCGTCCTCGACGGTCATCCAGCTGCCACTCGTAAGTGGGATGCTAGCCAAGGCTCGACAACGCACACCCTTGGCGGTGCCAACGTGTGGGGATGATCGGTCCCATTGTCTACCCACCGTCCCACGACGGTCTTCCTGGATATCCACTCGTAAGTGGGGTGCCACTTAGGCCGTGCAATCTCACAAAGATTTTGGAACAAGCTCAACCCGATTCGCATAGTAATCGGGCAAAGCAGCCACAAACTCTTTTCCGCGCAAAAAGTTGGCCTACTCTCCAACTTTATGTTTCCATCAAGGAAAACACTCGCCAATGAGTCCACTCCGCACAAGTCCCTAGAGTTTTCTCGGAACTTGCTCGATACCACCTCGTGGACGGATAGGAAAATTACGCCTTTGGCGCGTTGCCCCGCACAGCCGTAATCTCCCAGGTGCGCCATGATGAAGCTACGATCCGGGTCTCAAAGCTAGGCAAATGCACGTCCAATTGCCCTTGCAAGCATGCTCGTGGAGCATGACGCAGCCTAACTTAGCTTCCACACTGTTCCAACTTACCCTTGTCCCGCAAAAGGGTTTAAGGCCATAAGGCCAATGCCAATGCATTTTTCATGCGTCTCGGCTTTACCCTTACGTAGGGAATTCATAAATGAATTTCCTAGCTAGTCGAGCAACACGTCATTGTCCAGGCATAAGCCTTGACTTTGGCGTAGGCCGCACCAAGCCCTTGCCATTTCCCACGTTAACTCGCTTACCATCTCTTTATAACTTGATAGGAAGTATGAGCATCCACTTGCCGGGCATGCAACTAAGCCTCATCAAGTACGGCCACAATCATCTCTTCCGTCGAGCTACCGAGCTTAGATGATATGAGGGGCCAACGTGCTGGACCGGCAATGCCGCAACTCATTGCGGCTGCCTACGTACCCTTCCCTACTCTAAAGGGATCAAGCACTGCACCGTAGTTCATCCGCGCGAAGGGACGAGAAAATTAAACCAAATCGTTTGCAAGGTCAGTGTGGCCTAGCAAAAACGGTAATGGCCCGGTCCGTATAGGCCATTCCGCCAAGATGCATAATGATTATGCATCATCGGGTCCGGCCAGGCATAGTGATGCCAACGCATCAAATACCCTCTTCGAAAGGCTACGCAACTATAAATGAGCCTTAGGCATCATTTATGCTCTTAGAACTAAGCTATGAAGCTTACTTGGTACATAGTCCGCATATGCACCTTCAACCAACTACCCCTCCCTATATATGTCTTAATGGAATTTCTACAAGTATGAAAAGGGGAGCAAATTGACATGCTTCACTATTCATGGCCGTTGCCATGAATTTCTGAATGACCGGCAATGATTGCCTAAGTCTCGTTTCTATTGCACAATGATTGTGCACCACTCGTTCGTCTCACTGCACAATGATTGTGCACCAATTGTTCTGCATTTGCACAATGATTACACACAACGATTGCGTACAATGATTGCGCACCACCAGGTCTTTGATTGTTTCATTTATTGCATAATGATTTGTTTGTAAGATCGAGCCCACCTACCCAATCTGGCCTAATGCATCATGATGATGCAACATTGGCCCTTGGCCAAATGCCAAACATAATGCGCCATTTTTGGCGCGGTATTGGCCTTAAGCCAATCCACCTTTTTCACGCACTGCGGAAGCTTTGGATGAAGCTTCATCACAAGCAAATGGCGCATCTTTTAGCATGCGCCATGCTAAAAACACGAGGTGTTACACTTCGGTAACTCATCATACATGTCATCTACAGCATCGAATAATCCTTGTTTATGTTGCAATAAAATAACATCTTCTCCACTGCTCAACTTCACCATTTTATCCCCAGGCATTCTAAATACACCACCTCTCAGTTTCGCAGTAACCATCAACGTTGCTAGCAGAATAATGAATGGTATAAGTTATCCAGGACAGCTTCGAGGGGTCTTCACAAAAGCTGTAGATGTATCTACTACACCACCACAGATGGCTTCAAATAATTTCCCTCTATCATATAACGTTCTAGCAAGAACCAGGCTTTCGCAGAGACATGTTTCACTACTTGCAGCTCCATGAATAAACCTCAATTCAATCTTTCCCTTTTTAAGTTGCATAAGAAAATCAGCTCTACCATAACTCAAACTCCAATCTACACTGTCAAGCATTTTAATAAATAATATTTGAGTAGTACCAGCAACGCCACTTTTAGTTACTATACCAGGAATTGTTTCACTGAACATCAATTCTGACCAGTACCCATGTTCACCAACCATCTCATTAACACATTTTCCATCATAATCATCCATTAGAATTAACCCATAAAATTTAACCAAGCAAGCAGTAAGCATATCAAAACTGAACTTAGAACTGCTTCTAACACAATAAGGATACCCTTCAATAGCTTCAAGACATTTCCACGATCAAATAACACACGACCAGAATCAGAACTAGGTAAAACAACATATACAGAAGTAATTCCAGTTATAAATAAGATGGAAGACATCTCAATTTTCGGAACCCTTCTCGCTATGAAACCTAATTCGGCACTAGGGAATTTACTTTCAAAAATGAAGGGTTTACCTTCCTGGTAGGCTAGGAATCTTGAATCTCCTTCCTGAATTTCACCAACATCCCCAGCTCCGTCGATTTTAAAATGATTCAATCTGACTGCATCAGTAGTTGAATCGTCTTTTTCTTCATTGAACAAAAACAACGAATCAATCAATTCCAGATCGAGAGAATCTTCTCCTGCTTCCTCAGATGGAATTGAAGAGTTTTGATTAACATCAGTTATCACTTCTTCCATCATAACCTCATCCTTCATCTTCTTAGCTTCCGGATCCCCAACCTCATCAACTTGTAGAGACTCCAACTTTTTCTCGGTGATGGAAATGAGAATATCATTTTTTAGAAGATCGAAATCACGATCTGGTGAATTTTTATCCCAGATTAGACTTATAGACTTTATTCTCAAATCGAATAATTCGTGGTATAATGCTTTTCTGGCTTCATATATATCTTGTTCTATGATATCAACTCTACTGGTAAATTCTTTGATTTCTGCTTGATTTTTCATGGTAAGGTCACTCAGGAAAGAGTGCTCTGATACCAATTATAAGGACTTGCCTTACAAATTAGCACAGAAATGGGAAAATCCTTAAGGATTGAAGAACAGAAGAAGAGTTTTCTTAGATTAATTTTTCATGATAAGTTCTACAACAGAGAAGGGAATATAAAAGATAGGGCTTGGTGTGTACGTGTGCCACACACACAACTCTACTAATCCTACTTAGAAGCAGCTATTAACTAATTAATCATGATTATTTAACTACTAATGACACTACAAAATTACTAAACCCCCACAACCAGGTGTCCCTTAACTGAACTTGTCAGACCAAAGTTGGCTCCTGACAAATGCTTTCCAGGGTCTTGGTTTGGCGGTCACAGCATACAGCGTACACTACGCTCACATTAAGAAAGCGTGAATAGGAATAAAACGGTCAAATAAATGAGGAAATAATGGTGAAAACGTTTTCACCCATAAACACCATGTGGTTACCACCTCCTCCCATTATTTCACCCTTTACTCTCTTCCTTCATGAGGCTAGGGTACGTTTCAATCTCGACTTGTATAAATAGGTCTTACCTATTTCCACCAGACAACAAGTCTTGGTCAGGAGAAAAACACAACACTCTCAGAAAAGGCAACTTTGCAATCTCTCCAAAAAGCTTTCATCTATTGCAAGCTTCCGAAGATTTCACTTTACGACTGTCGAGACACTACTCTCCCAGAATTATTCTGGTCTCAACACCTTTCTTTGCTTCCCTCCCCAAATCAACCCTTCTCCTCCACTTTGTGACCGAAGCAAGTCTGGAACGGACATTTCTTGGTTTAGGCCGGACTTGTACAGATTGATCTCTCGAATCTAGAAAGTGCTCACGTGCAGCACATTTGTTTAGGGTTTAAACCAGTTTCTCACTCACCTACCAAATTTACCGAAATCGGCGGAAACTATTTTTACCCATAAACAATAAGATAATAATAGAATAGAGAGAGCTTATATTGCTTCTCCTGTTGTGTGAGTAGGTTTCCAAAATCTCGACAAATGCTTGTCCACATTCCAGCCCATTAGCAGCCATAGCCTGTTCAATACTGGTCCAAGCCTTCTCTTCAACTCGGTCTAACACACTGAGTCGACTCATCCAAAACCGATTCCTTCCAAGTTTTGATTGTTTTGTGGTCATTTCCGACGATCAGACCATTTTAAAGTCCTTCTTGTAACAGCCTAGCATACATCTATCTTCCAATTCCTTGCAACAACAACCATTCCCCAACATTACTTATTTGAACTCATTTCAGCTTATTCAACCTTGTAATCTGACCCACTGCACGATCTTGCAACAAGAAAACCACTTCCGGTTGGTCAGGTAAACATAGCCAACTACAATTATTCAGCCATGACAATCACCAACTCTGATTCACCTCAACTCCAGCAAACCTTAACTTCATATTCTCATATTCATGCCTTGCTCAATTCCTGACACTGCGAATTGTTACCAACACCACCAGTTTGAACCCTGAAACAACAAACCTTGGCTTCCTCCATGAGCGTAATTCTTACCAACCCAGGCCATTGCAATTAGTTTCACCACTTAACACTTCCATTTCCGATTGCAGCTCAAGCACCTCCAGATCAACATGGCAGAAGCAGCAACATTATCGCCCATGAGCTCAAACACAACCATCTCAGTTCACCTCATCTAAAAGAACTCACACTGTGCCACCATTTATAACTATTTGTTGCTTCAACTGCACTACCATTTCCACCTGAAAAACAATACGCACCAGCGCAGCAAGTTTCACTGCCAAAATCACCAGATTCGAGTACCCAACATGACATGAGCTCAACCAATTCTTCCTGCAAGGCCAAATCTTGTACACCAGAGTCACAACATCATCTCTGGAAGCAATACTAACACCATCTACTAACAGCACCACCTGCAACTACAATAACTCAGCATCTACTAACCCTGGGAAGCAAACACCAACACCAATCATACAATGACATTCATCACTCCACAATCAACATCTTCAGTTCCATCGCCACCAACCACTACAGCTGCAATATCTTAATTTAGCAACAACCATTAGAACTGCAACCTCCAATTCCTTGCTTAGCTTTCTTGCATATTTTCCCAGCTCTATGAGCTCTTAAGCTTCCTTGTTCAGATAACAAACTCAAAAACCCCATCTCACTGTCTTCTAGGCCAACTGAACTCAAGAACTTCATCATATTCCCATTATTCTTCACACGAAACAGCATCAACACAAATTCATCTTCACATTCAACAAACCCATACTTCAATTTGTGGAAAATTCACCATCTGATTCATCTTCTCGCTTCAAACCACAACAACAACTTCAACTAATTCCATGTTTTCTCTCTGGATTGTTTCAAACATCAATTCTTCTCTTACTCTGCTAGAACTTCAAATCTGAGTTAAACCCACTTCTCCTGATTCGTTCTAACTCATTAATTCCTTCTTCAATAGAGTTCTCGATTGAGAATTCAAACTCAGCAGAACCCTAACTCCATTAACCAATAGCAAAAACCCATCTTTGCTACTACTTGATTTCTGCTCTCTCGAATCCATCTTCTATTAACATCAGCAACAACTCATTATCTCACCAATCTCTGATCTTCTCGGGCATGAATCCAACCAGTATTCACTGAAATCACCAGCAGCTCCAATCTTCCATCTGATTTCGACAATTCATACCCAAATTCCATCTCAATCATTTTCCATCTGTAGTTAGATTCAACCAAACCCTAACTTCAATCATCAGTTCATTACTAGCAACTCGAGAACTATAACCAACTCATCCATCATCTTGAATTTCTCCCTACTTTTGTGAATTTCTCGATCTGATTTCCCTCGGCAACATCCGCCATTGGTTTCAGGGAGAGGAAATGAAATAAAAGCTCATCTCTCTGAGTTTTTGGTTATCTGTAGGAAAAGGAATTTATATTGGCACCCCACACATTATAATAAGGGCCACCGAAGTGATATTTGGCATGTCGGTTCGGATAATGCGATGACCTATTTTTTTCTTCAGTTCTTTCTTCACATCCTCCTTGCGCAACCTCAGCTGGCTCCAAATATGACTCGCCCGTGAATTGATCATTTTGTCCTTTTCGCTCTAAATTGACAATTTCTTCTTTTGCTCTAAATGACTCCAAAGTACCTAATAACTCAAAACGAAACATAAGATACATAATTTACTAGAAAAATAGCAAAGAAAGCATAAACAATAGATAATAAATCAAGGTGTTTATGACACCTATCAAATTCCCCCACACTTAGACTTGGATAGTCCTCGAGAAAATCAAACTAAATAATTATAAAACATACATACAACTCCGTGTCGTCGAGGCTACAGTCACACTTAGCACGTATAACAAGCCTTTAAACCCCTAAGTGTCCCTAGTGGACGAGTTATAGTCTCGTGAGGGTTTACTAGAGATATACCCACAAAACGTACTTTCCAACTTACTAGTTCTCCGTAATGATAGCATCCAACGCGCTAAGAAGACATAGAGATTCTGCACACTAGTCATAAGAAGTTAGACACATATATGAACACAATCTCATCCTTAAAAGTTGAGAGAGAAATAACCATCCCTTATCGAAAGAAATTGGGTTCGGAGTGATCGAAAGTCTCGACTCTGCCTCACAAGAAAGGGTTTTATGATATTGCTCTCAATAATAAATAGCTTTTTATGGGTCACACATGTGTCCAGGTAGGAATGAAGAGAGAATCCTGTGACACCTTGAATGGTAGGAAGGCAAAACCCTCCGAATTGTTTTGAAAACCCACATCTTTTATTCATTTTGAAAACCCTTTTTTCTGACGATCTCTAAGAAAGGAAATCAACCACTTAACGAAGGTGGGAATATGCTTACTTACCTCGTTATCCGTTCGGCGTGCAGTTAACCCCACTCTCACATCATCCATAGAAACGTTTTCGGTCTTCAATCCTTGTCTTCGTCTTCGGTCTTCAACTCTTGATGATGAAATCTTGAACTTCGTAGAATCTTGACAATATGATTCTTTCCTCTATTCCATGTTGCTTGAAACTTCATTATGGATATTTCTTCTTCCATTGGCTTTATTGAATGAATACAAAACCAAAAACGAACTAAACAAACCAAAATATGATGCAATGAATATTTTCTTCTTTTTTTTTTCTTTGTAACATGCAAGATAAATAAAATATATACAAACTGAAAACAAACAAAATATTAAAACTAATGAAATTTTCTCTTGTCTTTTTTTTTTTTTTTTTTGACAAGAGAAAATAATACAAATACAAAATAAAGATAAATAAAAATGCAAGTACAAAGGCCATGGTGTGAGTACTTTACCGCTTGATTCTTCACAACTTGTATGTCTTGATATCATAAACTTCTTAAACTCATCTTGATAATCTTCACTCTTGTACAATAGTCTTCAACTTGTAAAAAAAATTCTGCTCCTTGTCTTGTTGCTATACTTGAATCTGAAATCTGCTCAATTCTGTACCATTGCTTGTAAACCTTGAACGTCTTCAACTTTCCTTCGAATTTGTGATGCTCCTCTTGTTGATGATGATGGTGTTTCTATGGACCTGTTGGTGTAGAGAGAGATAAAGTGGATGGTGCTAACTGCGAACAAGATTACAAGTGATATGTAAGTTAGCAATTCGATGTCACCATCATGATTGATAAAATATCACTCAAGAGATCAAAGTAGTGCTTCTATTGGTGGGAGGTTGGGTAGATCACCATTCTACCCGGAATTAACGTACGGTGACACACACTCTAAAAGCATAATTTAGACTCGTACAAAGAATTGAAGGTCGGTGCCTCACAATATGTAACATGGGTAGTCTCCACTATACGGGACCACAACTCTAATACCAAATTTAGTCTGCACCTTATTTGCCACTGGCATGGTTAAATCCAACTTTAACTCTCATGCAAGTAAGAAACCCGATCATGTTCTCTAGTCACTCTTATGAGAATCTCGATGTAATCTTAGCGACATGTATAATATGTGACTCTAAACTAACTACAAGTTGGAGTTTTTTATTCACTATTTTACACAAAAGTTGAAAAATTTACAATGCAAATGCTTAACCACTCCCCACACTTAAACTTTACATTGTCCTCAATGTAAATTGAATCGTCCAAAGAAAGTCAAGGTGGGAAATCTTATAATGATATGCGACAAGATATCAGAAAAAGTAAATACAAGACAAGAAAAAGCTAAAAATAAGATAAGAAATACTCATCCAATGGGTTGCCTCCCATTTAGCGCTTGGTTTAAAGTCGTCAGCCCGACTTGCAAGACGAATTCCCCATACACCAATAATCTGAAAAGTTTGGGATCCTTCCATGTAACCTGTTTTGCAAATACTCGCTTCACAAAAATATTAGTACAAGAAAACAGAAGTAAAGCTATCGCCCCATAGAAGTTTCCCCCACACTTATTCTTTTCTACACTTGGACGTGTATAAAGAGCATAGAAATCAGGAACTTCTATGGTTTCTTCTTTGCAAGCATTCATAGTATGAGAATCAAATGTTTCTAATGGCGGATATTGGGAAACAAAGTCATTCAACAATATTCTCGAAGCACATACATTCAAACCAATAAGAGGTAAAGGAGAAAGATTAATAGGCAAAGGGTTAGACAAACCTTGCAACTCTTGTGTTATGGTATCCTCTTCATCCTTATAGAATTCAAGTGAATTACTTACCTCTTGCACATCATAGTCCTCTATCAAACCTTGCAAGCATTCTTCGTTCATTTCTGCCTTAACCAAAGTCTCGACATCAACATAATCATTACAATCATTTGCAAGCTCTATTGGTTCTTCCACAATATTGGTCATATCGGTTTCATTCTCAACACACTCCTCTTTGTTGTAAGGCACATACTCTTTTGCGACTCCAAATTTCCCTATAAGGAACTTTTTTAGAACACTCAAAAATGCATCATCCTCAAGCTCCACCCTTTGAATAGGCTCTTGATCATTATAAAGATCAATGCTTGAGTAATCTACCCAAGTGTCAACATAGTCCTCTTTGTCTTCATCTTGATCCCAAAAAGACTATGTTGTACACCTTTGGGAAATGTCACCATGAATTGCTTCGACCGATGTATCTTCATAATCATCTTCAATTTCATAGTTAACATAAAGTTGGTCGTCACTGAATTTAGTGTTGCTAGTCTCAAACTCATCCATTTGAATAGGTGAATGATCATTATTAAGATCATAGTTGAGTTAACCACACAATTATCAATGAAAGACCCCAAAGGTTGGCCTTTCTCAACATTAACATCAATGAAATATTCATCACAAACCACAGTCACATTAGAATAGTTATTTCTTTTAAAGCAAAGTTCTTCCTCAAACCTTTCTATTTTGATTTGATCAATACCTCTTTGTAAGTTAGCAATACCTTCACGAAGTTCTTAGAGTTGCTCTTCTGTATCCTCTTTATCTTTTTGAAACTCTTGTTGTACAAAGTTGGAAAATTTGTCTAGAAAGTCAGAGACTTTTTGTTCACGAGCATAAGAATCCTCCGATCCTTGTGATTGTTCACACACGTACCCACCATAAGGTTGTTGAGGAAAACCATAAGGTTCCATGGAATATTGGTCATAACCAATGAATTGGTTTTGATTATACCCCTGGAATTGGTAGTTGTCGTATTGTTGAGGTTGTTGAAAACCGTATCCATTCATGTAGTATGATCCTTCCATGAGAAACAAGTACCTGAAATAAGATTCTCAGACCAAGGTTAAAAACCAGAAAATAAGAAATGTAAAAAAAATAAAAACAAAACTAAAAACAAAGAATAAGAAACCAAAAACAAGTGACAACCGCTGCCTCCCCGGCAACGGCGCAAAAATTTGATCGCTGTCGTAGGTGTCAAAAATAATTACACTTTCTCACTACTCAAAATATAAAATATAGCAAGGGCAAGAAAGGATCGTTCCCATGAAGAGGACTAAGGTTTTCAAAGTTGTTTCGGTTTCCTATAATAACAATTGGGGGGTTTTCTGATTTTTATAAAATAAACTAAAAATAAAAGCAAATAAAGAAAAGTAAACAAATTAAACAAGAAAAGATATTGGTTGAGGATTTCATTTTCAGTCACAAACATGTTCTTGTCTTAATAACTAGAATTGATATTTAATCTCTCATTATCAAAAGCCCTAGGATACCTTGATCGCAAGCATATCCCGCAAATCTCCTCTTGCCATCAACAAACACATTAAAAGATGCGAATATGAATTCTATCTAAGAGAACAACCTAACATGTAAAAGCACTAATCAAGTTTAATTCCCTAGATGCATTAAGTTCTATGAAATCAGGCCAATCAAAGCAATCAAACGTGTAAAAGCACTAATCCGACTTAAAAAAATGTTATGATTCACTTGTGCCTACTAGGATGTATCACTACAAGTAATGCTCACAATTATGCTACTTGCAATCAGAAATTTATCACTTTTGCGTATAATAAACTATAATCTAGCAATAAAGATGAAAGCAAACTCAATCGATTCGCGACTCGACTAAACAAGCATTCAAATCATGTAACAATATTAATGGTGAATCATAAACGATAATATTGAGACAAAACTAATATATCAAACAAGGATTCATGTTATGTGAAATCCAACTAATCCATAGCCAATAATAATAATCTAGCTCATGTTCATGGAGTTCATAAAAAGAAGAAAAAAAAAGTTTTCATCTTTCTAAACCCTAGAACAAAAAGTAGAAGATAGATAATAATAGAATAGAGAGAGCTTATATTGCTTCTCCTGTTGTGTGAGTAGGTTTCCAAAATATCGACAAAGGCCTGTCCACATTCCGGCCATTAGCAGCCATAGCTCGTTCAATACTGGTCCAAGCCTTCTCTTCAACTTGGTCTAACACACTGAGTCAACTCATCCAAAACCGATTCCTTCCAAGTTTTGATTGTTTTCTGGTCATTTCCGGCTGATTCAGCCATTTCAAAGTCTTTCTTGTAATAGCCTAGCATACATCTATCTTCCAATTCCTTGCAACAACAACCATTCCCCAGCATCACTTATTTGAACTCATTTCAGCTTATTCAACCTGTAACACAGCCACTGCACCTGATCTTGCAACAGTAAAACCACTTCCTTGTTGGTTGTAAACATAGCCTACTACAATTATTCAGCCATGACAATCACCAGCTCTGATTCACCTCAACTCCAACAAACCTTAACTTCATCTTCTTAGATTCAAGCCTTGCTCAATTCCTGACACTGCGAACTATTACCAACACCACCAGTTTGAACTTCTGCCGCAACTGAAATAACAAACCTTGGCTTCCTACATAAGCGTCATTCTTACCAACCTAGTCAATTTCAATTAGTTTCACCACTTAACACTTCCATTTCCGATTGCAGCTCAAGCACCTCCATCTCAACATGGCAGAAGCAGCAACATTATCGCCCATGAGCTCAAACACAACCATCTGCAGTTCACCTCATCGGCAGTAACTACAGCTGTGCCACCAGCTATAACTATTTGTTGCTTCAACTGCACTACCATTTCCACCTGCAAAACAATACGCACCAGCGCAGCAAGTTTCACGGCCAAAATCACCAGATTCGAGTACCCAACATCACATGAGCTCAACCAATTATTCCTTCAAGGCCAAATCTTATACACCAGAGTCACAACATCATCTCTGGCAGCAATACTAATACCATCTACTAACAACAACACCTGCAACTACAATAACTCAAAGATCTCCTAACCCCGGGCAGCAAACACCAACACCAATCATACAATGACATTCATCACTCCACAATCAACAGACAGGTTCCATCGCCACCAACCACTACAGCTGCAATATCTTAATTTAGCAACAACCATTAGAACTGCAACCTCCAATTCCTTGCTCAACTTTCTTGCATATCTTCCCTGTTCAATGAGCTCTTAAGCTTCCTTGTTCAGATAACAAACTCAAAAACCCCATCTCACTGTCTTCTAGGCCAACTGAACTCAAGAACTTCATCATATTCCCATTATTCTTCACACGAAACAGCATCAACACAAATTTATCTTCACATTCAACAAACCCATACTTTAATTTGTGGAAAATTCACCATCTGATTCATCTTCTCGCTTCAAACCACAGCAACAACTTCAACTAATTCCATGTTTTCTCTCTGGATTGTTTCAAACATCAAATCTTCTCTTACTCTGCTGGAACTTCAAATCTGAGTTAAACCCACTTCTCCCGATTCGTTCTAACTCATTAATTCCTTCTTCAACTGAGTTCTCGATTGAGAATTCAAACTCAGCAGATGCCTAACTCCATTAACCAACAGCAGAAACCCATCTTTGCTATTACTTGATTTCTTCTCTCTCGAATCCATCTTCTATTAACATCAGCAACAACTCATTATCTCACCAATCTCTGATCTTCTCGAGCATGAATCCAACCAGTATTCACTGAAATCACCAGCAGATCAAATCTTCCATCTGATTTTGACAACTCATACCCAAATTCCATCTCAATCATTTTCCATCTATAGTTAGATTCAACCAAACCCTAACTTCAATCATCAGTTCATTACTAGCAACTCGAGAACTATAACCAACCCATCCATCATCTTGAATTTCTCCCTACTTACGTGAATTTCTCGATCCGATTTCCCTAGGCAATGTACCGCCATTGGTTTCGGGAGAGGAGATGAAATAAAAGCTCATCTCTCCGAGTTTTGGTTATACGTAGGAAAAGGAATTTATATTCGCACCCCACATATTAGAATAAGGTCCATAGAAGTGATATTTGGCATGTCGGGCCAGGATAACCGACACCTATTCTTTCTTCAGTTCTTTCTTCACATCCTCCTTGCGCAACCTCAGCTGGCTCCAAATATGACTCGCCCGTGAATTGATCATTTTGTCCTTTTCGCTCTAAATTGACAATTTCTTCTTCTTTTGCTCTAAATGACTCCAAAGTACCTAATAACTCAAAACAAAACATAATATACATAGTTTACTAGAAAAATAGCAAAGAAAACATAAACAATAGATAATAAATCAAGGTGTTTATGACACCTATCAAACACCTCAAGTTTAATCCAATCTAAAATACATTAAAGAAATGATGCTATTCAACTTAAAAATTAAAAAGCGAAAGAAAATTTTGCAGTCTATCCTATTATAGAGTGCGCATAAGTAACTGATTAAGATAATTCACATTTTTTCTGCACATATTGTCATATTCAATTAATCAAGCATGAGATAATTCACTGGGCTGTTTATACAAAATTGGGCCCGTTTAGAAGAACCAGTCATCAGTGCCTAAGACCTCAGTTGAGCCTGACTTGACTGATTAATGTGGGATACAGAGATTTCCTTTTGCCTCGGTAGTCGATAGAAATTGAAATCCTGGAGTCAACTAGCTCTCGGATGACGGGAACTTATTTTGTATTATTACCACGCCGGTATTGGGTGTAATTATTATGCTCAAGGTAAAATATGCATGCTCTAACAAGCTCAAAAGAGTTTTCAAAACTGAGATAAAAAATAAACCGTTAATATTCTTTCAGGTTGATTTTATTACTGAAAAGATATAAAAGGGAGGACTGTCTATCAGGCTGCTATAGTGCTATACCAGCCACTACACGTAAGTGGTCCGCTAGAGAGGTTTCACATAGTCTCCGATCTGAAGTCTAGATTTGCGCATTATGTAGAGCAGGGGCGGAAGAATTGTGAGATGCGGGTAGCAAAATTTTGTTATGAGGTGCAAAAAAAAAAATTAGGGGTGCAAAGAAAAAAATTTGGCTTAAATATAGAAAATAGTTTCTTATTGGGCCTAAGATAGGCATTGGTGCCAGCCGGGCAGGGGTGCAAGTGCACGCTCTTGCAATGAGATGGCTCGTCCACCTTTATAGAGTGAAACTCTAGGATAGGCTTAGCACCGGCAATATTTGGTCCGACTCGAGTTAGACCTAGCACTAACTACATCCAAGATAGAGTGATGAATATATTTCTTAATATCCGAGAATAACAATTCTTTGGATAAATCGATATTCACACCTAAAAATGAATTTCTATGTTTACGGAAATCTACATTGATGGAGTGGTTGAACTGCATGGATTGAGAGGGAGGAAAGAGAATGTCTGAGGATCGGAGATTTATGAGTCGATTCAGTTAAAAATCGCTTTTCATCTTCTTTTAATTTTATGAATTCTTATTACGGTTTCTACTGATCAAATCATGGATTCTAGTATGCATTTGTCTTTTAACAGGTAATTGATCTTGTTGGATATTGTGGAATCATCCAATGAGTTGTTGTTTATCAATAATAGTTCTTTCCCCATTATTTATTTTATAACCCATCCCTCAGTTTTATTAGATTTCCTCATTACTGTTTTTACTTTTCATCATAGTTGAGAACTAACCTCCTTCCATGAAGGAGTAATCTCTGTATCCTGTGCAGATGTATCCAAGATAATCATTTGTGGTATCCAGTAGTGGAATTTTTCAGAATGGCCTCTTCTAAAACAAGAACAGTGGTGTGGAAAGCAGTAGTGCTAGTCATCCTATTTGTGATGATTCATATTAGTAGAATAGAATATCCTGTCGATCCTTCCTATACCAGTATTAGCAAAACTCTTGATCTTCCTTTCCATCGAAAATTCTATTCCAAGATCCAGTCCTTCATGGAATTTTCAAAATTCAAATTCCCTCCTAAAATCAAGCTCTCAAAAGTCAGTCAAACAAAAATCTCTCCTTTTTTAGTCCCTATCAATTACAAAAATATATATAAGTTACCCTGCTTAGATATTTCTGTTTTTATCATCCGTAATCTATGGTATTCTCATAACTATACAAGTTATCCCTGCCAAGTCACAAATGAGGATTATTCTGATGTTCAACAGAATAACAAAGAATATATTTTCCCACTATTCTTGGGAGATATTCATTATGATAGAAACCATTTTCTTCTATCTTTGAAACTTTCCTGGAAAACTATATATACCTCTTGCCAAAGCAATACAAACACCAAAATAAGAACTTGTCTCAGAAATAAAATCTTTTTAGAGCCAAGAACTCAAACAATCAAGACTATGGCTTCAAGTTCGAATAGGAATGCTAACAAGATTAACATCTTGTCTCGACAACTGAGGAATGCTACATTAGAGATACCAAAGGAGAGAAGGAGTGTCGTAGGATCTACAACAACGATCAATGCAGCAGCAAGTGAATGGTCTTGTGCAATACTAGGAAAGCTCATGTAGAAACATAAGATTCATATGAGAATAATCAGAGAAGAACTTAACTCGTTATGGCGGAAGTATAGAAACAAGGAGATTCGTATTATGGGTCATAATCTGATGTTGGTCAGATTGAACAGTGCAGAGGAACAGGAAGAAGTCATTCAAGAGGGTCCTTGGATTATTGGAGAAGCTTTGTTTGCTGTCAAAAAGTATGTTGCTGGAACTGCTGCCAAAGAATATGATTTCACTCATCAGGTTTTCACAAATCACTTCAAATATCTTCGACTAGAGCATCTTAATGTTACTGTCATTGATGAAGCTATTAGCTTCATAGGAAGAAAAGTCTCAACTACACCAACAAACTGCAGGCCAAGGTATGGAAACACTGTGAAGGCTAGAATAGAAATGGATCTCAAAAAACCATTATATCGCGGTGGCTGGTGGAAAACTTTAGGAGATGAAGATGTGTGGATCCGTTATCACTGGGAGCTACAGCCAAAGAAAATATGTGATAAATGCTGGGTCATTGATCACCAAGATGACAAATGTGATGAATGGACTTGGCTGTTACATCTAGATAGCCTAACAACAGCTGAGTATGAGGAAATACTACAGAATGGAAAAGAGGTCGATTAAGGAAATAATGAAAGAAGCACATCCCTTTCAACGTCTGAAGAAATGGTAGAAGCTGAAGTAGGTGAAGAACACAGACAAAACAAGCGTCTGAGAAACTCAGATCTCAACTGTGAACCATCCATGAACCCACATAACATTCATGTTCTTCCACCAAACACTGTAGGAACTGATTTAGGCAATAATATGAACAAAATCACAACTCAAGAGATGGCTATCAACAATCCAGAGGAAATGCATTCTGAAAACACAAATGATTATCATGGAGACATAGTGCGGGTAACTACACACATCTTATACTCAAACTTTTATAATAGTCAGTATCTTTGTTTTCAAAAAATCATACTTACTAGTTTTAAAATGAAAATAATCGCTTGGAATTGTAATGGTTTTGCAAACAAAAACACTAGGAAATATATATAAGATTTGAATAGGATGCTTAATCCAGACATAATCTTTTTACAAGAAACAAAAATTTACAGTGATAAAATTATCAGGTTCATCAGACCTTTAAACTTTCCAAACTCCTTTTATGTTCCATCAATAGGGAGATCTAGAGGTATTTGTTTACTGTGGAAAGATGGATTTGATCTTGATATTATATATCATGATAGAAATATGATACATTGTCTAGTAAAGAGTGACCCTTCAAAACCTAGTTGGTTGTTGTCTTGTGTCTATGGTTCACCTTACCCCCAGAAAAGAATGAACAATGGAATTTTATTAGAGATATCTGTTTGAACTTTGATATTATCCCCTTGGATAGTGATTGGTGATCCGAATATCACCTTACATGAAGATGAAAGAGTTAATAACAATGGATCCACCTCCTCCTCCTCCTCTAGAATTTGTAATATCATAAGTGATGCGGGATTAAGTGACTTAGGTTATCATGGCAATCCATATACCGGAAAAGTAATACACATGGAACCTGGGAAAGATAAAGTCAAGGTTAGTATTTAAGTTTAATGAACTCGATTGGTCGTTAACTTTTCCGATTCTTGTCTAAAGCATCTACCATTCTTATTCTCACGATCATTGCCCTATCTTTGTTAGATTTGTTTCCTAACAATGTTTGTAGCGCAAAAAAATTGGAAGTTCTTTGAGTGCTGGTTAAGAGATGCAAGCTGTAAACTCCAGATTCAATCTTCTTGGTCCAAGAACCATAGGGGCTCTGCAGGGTATGTACTTGATAGAAAGTTGTCTGAAACAAGGAGAGATTTGTCCCATTGGAATAGAAGCAAGTTCGGTAATATACATGAGAAGCTCAGCAATCTTCAGCAACAACTAATTGATATCCAAAATCCTGACTCCAGTGGAACTGATAGTACTCAAGCTGTACAAAAAATTAAAAAGGAAATTGAGGAATGGCACCAGCGTGAAGAAATTTTCTACAGACAAAAATCCAGAGAATTTTTCTTCCATGAGGCAGATCAAAATACAAAACATTTTCACCTACAAGCAAATAGGAGAAGATCGAGAAATAGAATTGAAACTTTGAAGAAACCAGATGGAACATGGTGCCAAGGAAAGGAACAACTTGAATCATTGTTGGCTGAACACTTCAAGCAAATAATGACAACTTTTAACCCAGACACAGATGAGGAGCTGATGAATTTCTTGCCGCCTTTTATCACTGAAGCGGATAATGAGGCTCTCACAAGAATGCCCACGGAGGAGGAAATCTATAGCACTCTGAAACAAATGTAGCCATGGAAAGCACCGGGACCGGACGGATTTCCACCAGGATTCTTCCAAGCAAATTGGAGCACGATAAATAATGAAGTCATCAACATGATACAAAGTTTCTTCCCGGAAGATTGCTCGAAAGATGAATAAGAAAAATTTATGTCTTATACCCAAGTGCAAACTACCACAGACTCCAGGAGACTATCGGCCAATCGCACTGTGTAATACAACCTACAAACTTATCTCGAAAATACTGGCGAACATGCTAAAACAACAACTGGAGAAGATAATATCCCCCATGCAAGCTGCATACATACCAGGCCGACAAATAGGAGACAACATCACCTTGGCTCACGAGCTTATTCACTGCATGAAGAGAAACAAAACGAAGAAAGGCTACATGGCCCTAAAACTCGACATGTCAAAAACTTTTGACCGTGTTGAGTGGGCTTTCCTCGACAGAGTTATGAAACAATTAGGGTTTAACTCTAAGTGGTGCAATTTCATACAGGAATGTATATGTACTACTAATATTCAAATTCTTCTTAATGGATCTCCAGGAAAGGCATTCAAACCAACGAGGGGAATACGGCAGGGAGATCCCATCTCTCCATACTTATTCTTACTTACAATGGAGGTATTTACCCGCGCCTTGGCCAAAGCAAGAGTCGAAAGGAAAATTCGGGGGGTATAAAGATATCGAGAAAAGCTCCACGGGGTTACTCACTTATTATTCGGCGACGATTGTCCGGTATTTACCAAAGCGGATATTCATAATGTTACCAATCTTCTCAAGGTGATACGATCTTTCAGTGACATGTCTGGGCAACAGATAAACTTCCAAAAATCTGTTGTCTTTTTCTCAAAAAATATGCACCCACAGCACTGCAGGATTTTGCTACGGAGTCTGAAGATGAAGGAGATGAATCTTGAAGAAACATATCTGGGTATACCACTTTTCTTAAACAGGAAAAAGACCACTTCTTTCTCAAGTTTAGTGTTGCAGACAAAGAACAGATTGAATAAATGGAGGGGAAAATTCATCAACCAATCTGGTAGATCGATACTCGTGAAACACGTTCTCAATGTTATGCCTTCACATCATATGGGCATATTCAGGATACCAGATGCCACAATAAAAGAGTTAGACAGTGTCCAAAGGGATTTTTGGTGGGGTAAGGAGAAACTTGGAGGTTTTTATCTCACAGGATGGCCAACAATCAACAAGCATAAGCTGAGTGGAGGAATGGGTTTCAGGGACCTAAAATGCTTTAATAAAGCGCCCTTGGTAAAATCTGCATGGAGGTTGATCAACGGTGAAGACAAACTATGGGCTCAGCTCTAAAAAGGAAGATATTTTCCAACTACTTGAGCTTGCACGCAAAGAAAAAGAAGAACTCTACATGGGCATGGCAAAGTATACAAGGAAGCGTGTAATTCATATTCAAACACAGTTTATGGCTAGTTGGCAATGGACAAAAAATATCAATATGGTATGACATTTGGATACAAGGGAAACAAGAACCACCCATCCCAGCAGTAGAACTGGAAGTTGCTAGTACTTACAATACAGTATCTGATCTTATTGATTATGATACCAAGTCTTGGAAGGTAACAGTGGTGCAACAAATATTCAATCATCATGACGCTCAAAAAATCATGCAGATGAGGATACCGCAAAGGGGAGAGGATAGACTCATATGAACACTGACTAGGAATGGTGTTTTTACTGTAAAGTCGGCATATCAAAGATTAGTGGAGATGAAAAATGGAGCGCCTATCACTGATACATCAACAACAAAAATCTGGAAGAATGTGTGGAACTTACCAACTTTACCAAGGGTAAAGCATTTTCTATGGAAGTGTATGGTTGATATTGTTCCTTCTAATGAACGAATGGCGAGGGTTCTTAATTACAGTGGGGAGCAATGTAAAGTGTGCAAACAAGACATTGAAACAACAAGGCATATGCGGTGGGAATGCTCTTTTGCAAGAGCCATCTGGTTCACAACTCCGGGAGCTAGAAGAAGCATGCCAAGCAACAACTCCTCAATACAGGAATGGATTCAAAGTTGGTTTGATAATGATTACAATAACTTGGTTGAAGACTGGACAGTAAAGATGGCAAACACACTCTGGGAGATTTGGAAAGCAAGATGTAAATATGTCTTTGAAGACATAAAACCGAACCCAGTTGAAGTCATGCAACTTATTCAGCTGATAAATGATACCACAGGAAAAAATATGCTGAAACAAAATCACAATGGAGATAACAGAGTGCATCATACAATACAACTCTGGAAACCACCATCATCTCCTTATACTGCTTTTTCCTGCGATGCATCTTTCAAAATTATAAATCAAATTGCTTATTCAGGATGGGGACTAATTATACGTTCTTTTACAGGAGAATTCATCCAAGCAAGATGCGGCTACTCCAATGGACTCATAAATGTTGAAGATGCAGAATGCAGGGGACTTCTGTATGCAATGCAGTGCGCAGAAGACTTGAATATCCAATTTGCAGTTTTTGAAATGGATGCAGAGTTGGTGATCAAGGAAGTAAATGGAGGTCTTAATCATGCTGCTTGGGAGAACCAGATGCTGATTCAAGACATAAAATCTAAGCTTGAAATTCATCCCTTTTGGATATGCAATTACATTAGTAGGAAAATAAATAAGCCAGCAGATAGGCTAGCTAAGCATGCTAGAATTTACAGTATTTCTCAAACTTGGCTCATCTATCCTCCGAGTTTTATTGCAACTGCAATATTGGATGATATGAGTACTCTTGTTACTGATTCTTTAAGTTAATAAAATTCCCTGATTTGAATTAATAAAAAAAGGAAATCTACATTGATGTCGTATATTTTTGCTTTGGTTGGCAAAGATAAAATTATATTCAAGAAGGAAGCAAAGCCCAAAAAAGATATTACAAGACTGTATAACAAGATGTTGCAAGGACAAAAAAAAGAAAAGAAACGTGAGCGGATAGAAGTTTTTAGAATCCATTTGGCAACATGTCATCAATCAATATGTTAGAAAAAGAGGGAATAGCAGCCGCCCAAGAGAGTCTTTAATTATCTGAACTTCTATAACGATAGCTTCAGGGTTTTTATCCTTGTGGTTGAAGGTCATTTCGTTTCTTTTTAGCCCCAAGGACCAGAGAATGCTCGGGTATAGCCTAATCCAAAGATCTTTTGTCACACCAGAAAAAGTAGCAGGCATCCAATTGTCCATAAGGGTTATAACAGAGGAATGAGATTGAGAGTCTCACCAGCAATAGAGAAGAAGTACTTCTAGATACTGATTGCGTAGCAGCAGATATCCATTGACTCACGCCGTATTTGTCTCTTGTTTGCATTGAATAATTCAGAGATTCTTTGTATAGTTTGCTCCAACATTTCAAATTTGTACGATTATAACATATTTAGAGAAAATAAAATCTTAGTTAACTTTTAATTCACTAGTCTTGTCGAAGAAGTATATATGACCTATTTATAGATTGTGCACAAGATAATAAACTTTTTTTTTTTTTTTTTTTTTGCTGAAAATACATAATACACACTTTTCAAATTTTCAATCACATACTCTAAAAAAGAGGTACAAAATGCTGGTAACAATGAGTTAAGCATGAGACAATGAGTAAACTGCTAGTTAATTTTTTTATGACAAACACAATTGATATAAAATTAAAGAACCTTATCGAAGACAGAAGACAGACTGCAGAGTATAGGTAGTGGAACATGCTATTTTGAAGTGTTGGTAGGGACCGTAGGGTAGCACCAGAACTCACACATTCTTTGATTATTTTGGTAGTCCGCTAAATATGCATTCCCTCCTAAAGTACTTGAACCAGAGTATTTTCATCACTTGAGAGGATAGAAACCAAGCCACAAACACTTCAAAAATAGTAGGTCTAATTTAGAAAATAAACAAATATCAAGTCTAAATCATGTTTACAAGATTTATAAAGAGAAAATGGGTCATTTGTACAAAAAAATTTAAAACACGGTTTAAATGGACGAGTAAAAAATTTTATGGGTGAAATGGACAAAAATTAAATAGCAAGGATGAAACTGGATTCGTCCCGGCTTAAACTTAAAAAATAGCAAGGATGAAACTGGATGCATCGTGTGTAAAATAAAAATAAGAAAACTCAGCCTCACCTTCGTTTCAATCCATGGATTTGAATCAGTTTGTGAGTGTGCTAATTGAACTTCTCCGCTGTCCAAGGACGGATCTTTGATCCTTCTGGAAAATGGATTTATTGATTAGTCGAGTTTGTTTTTTCGCCATTTTAGAGTTAGTTTTTATTTTATTTTATTTTAATATGATAACTGGTAGATCTGTTCATCGATCTAAAAGGATGATGAGAAATACTTCAGAATCTCTTAAGAAGACTGATGGAAGATCTAGTATCGGAGATGGAAGATCAAGCAATGGAAAGGTATGAAATAGGAATGGTACAAAGATCAGTGCAAGTGGAGAGAAAAACTATTACAATTGAAGAAGACTATGTGGGTACATTCAAAATCATAAAGATGATAGAAAGAGGCACTGGAGGATTCAGATCGTGGCTTGCTCTAAACCCTAAAATTATGGTTTGGCTGAAAAGCTCTTTGGAGATGGCAGCTGACCAAGAAACTTCTAAAACTAAGTGGTCAGAGAGATTGGGTGAAGATGTATACCTTGCTCAGATTCAAACTAATGATGCAGGGAAATACATGAGAATATCCAGATTTAAAAAAGGAGGAGACAACAAGAGTTTTAGCATTTGCATTCCGTGTGGGGAAAAAAGAGACGGTTGGGCTCTTACGGCCGCGATATTGGAAGATTTCACTGGTCTGAATTCAAGGAAGAACAGTATGACTCCACTACATTCTAATGAAGATTATCCTGCATTGAACGGAGTGGAAAGTACTAAAAAAGGATTTGTGAAAGTCTCTCATAAAATACCATGGAACAAGGTTGCTAGAGTTGTTAAGGAAAAATTACAGACAAAACGTTTTTTGGAGTTTCAGGAAATCAACATGCTAACAGCTTCTATTGATTTAGAGGAGGAGGAATGGAAACGAATTTGGTCTCCAATAATATGGGTCCATAATGACATAATTATCAAAATCTGTAGAAGCACTGCTGATCCTAATATAGCTCCCAAAGAAGTAAGGAAGAGAGAAGAAAAGTATGAGCCTGACAGAAAAGAGAAAACTTATTCTGTTGATGCATTTCATACAAAGGAAAAATGGCTAAAAATAAGAGGTCTTCCAGCAAAGTGGTGGAGTTCTGATAATTTCACAAAGATAGGCAATGAATTAGGGGGATTGGTGAGAATTTCTTTGGAAACACTAAAAATGTCACGAAAGGGCCTGTATTTCTTTAGAATAGCTATAGATGGTGGATTTGAAGGTGTGTCGGCGGTGTTGTTAACGGAGATTGGTGGAGAGAAGGTTGTTTTGAAAATTGAATGGGATGCAAAATATTCGCCTATATCTCATGCATCAAATATTGAGTATATTAAGGAAGTCAAAGATTTTGACGAGAGGTTTAAGGCGATTCCAAATTTTGAAAGTCCAGTTAATTCAAATTTGGTTTCTTCTCCGCTAAGTTTAAGGAAAGATTTGGAGGGTCGGGATGCAAGTAATCCAAGGGTAATTAATTCTACTACTATCGAAAACCTAATCTCAGATGGGTCGGGTCAGATAGTTAGAGAGGATGAAGATGGAAGTTTGGATATTTGTTTCAAGACTCAACGTCCGTAGAGACGAGTTTGAGACAAATATTACAGAACCAAAGCCCAATAGTTAACACGGGTTCGAGATATTCGGCTCTACAGGATGAAAGCTCGCAAAATACAGAAAGAACTCCAGCAAGTTCACCAGGTGGAACTAATCGCAATGATATGGAAAATGCAATAGTGATGAACCTGAAAGAGGCTAAAACTGCAGAAGGAGATGGAGGTGATGAAGTAGAGAAAACTGTAACTGCTCTTGTTAATCTGACATGTAGCTACGGACACATCAGCAACAAAGATATAATCTCCTTGAAAGAAAGAATGACTCAGCTGGTTATGAGTTATAAAGGTAGATTTATAGAGCGAGTAGATGTTGGGCATGATAACAATGAGGAAGAAAATAAGGCGCAGACTGAGAAAGAAGACTCGGTAGGTGACAATCTACCACATGAAGATGATATTCTTGGACTGGAAGGGGAACATAATAGTTTAAATGGATTTTAAAATTCTCAGTTGGAATGTTCGAGGGTTAAATGATTTTGATAAAATAACTGCGCTAAAGAATTTGATTGCTAACCAGAGGTGTGCAGTTTGTATTATCCAAGAAACTAAAGTTATGCGATTTACAAATTGGTACGTAAGGCAATTGTGGTATGATGATTACTTTGATTGGTCGTTTATCCCTCCGGAGGTGCAAGTGGAGGTATATTGTCGATCCGGGATAGCAATAAGTTTTTAAAGGATGATGAAAGATTAGGCTACAACAACATTACTACTATCGACAACTCGTCTTTTCGGCTTTAAATGGGCTATAACTAATGTGTACTCCCCTTGCGAGTACAATCCCGCAGCTTCTTTTTGGGAAGACTTGAACGATATAAGTAATTGGTGGAGTGGACCATGGTGTGTAGTCAGATTTCAATTCCATAAGATCGACGAGGAGCGTAATAAGGGCGAGGAGATAGAAGGAACTCAGATTTCATTAACAACTTTATCCTTCAACAATAGGTTGATTGATCAACCACTTATTGGTGGATCATATACTTGGTCGAACAACCGGAGTTGAACCTCTCTTATGTCGTCTTGATAGATTCTTTTTTAACATTGGTTTCGATGAGGCTTTTCCAGGTGCCATTCAGCTTGCGCTTACCAGAACAATTTCGGACCATAATCCGGTCTTGGTGATTACTAAGCGTACGTGGAACAGCAAGTCGTATTTCAAATTGGAGAAAAGTGGATTGATCACAAGGACTTTCATAAAAATGTGCAGACTTGGTGGGATACAATGATCTTTGAAGGAAGCGCAAGCTTGTTTTCTTTCAAAGCTTCAAAATCAAGTATTTTATTAAAGCTTGGGGGCTACAAGAATTTGGTGGGATCAAGCGTGAAAAGGAGGCGTTAATCGAGAGGATAGGAGCTCTGAATATTCTTGAAGAAAATCGGGTTCTTCAACCTTTGACAAGTGGAGAGATTGCAATGTAAAACTAATCTCAAAACATTGAAAGGCGGAGGCTAGGAAGTGGCGGCTCGGGGCTAAGCAAAATGGCTTCCGATGGGGTGATTCCAACTCGGGGTATTTCCATAGAATTGTGTGCGCAAGAAGAAAAAGGAACACAATTGCAAAATTGCGGAGTTGGCGGTCTTGATTGTTTGGATCAATCTATTATTAAAGATGAGATCCAAACTACTACATCAATTTATTCTCTTCTCGGGATGCCATTAACTCTTCCTTGGATGAGTTACCTTTCCTGTTATTCCTTATGTGGATAGAGATTGGATGGAGAGACAGGTTTGAAGATGAAGTATGGAAAGTGGTGAAAAGTATGGGTTCTAATAAAGCTCGGGGCGGATAGATTCACCACAGATTTTTATAAGAAATGTTGGATTATCATCAAAGTTGATTTCATGAGTATGCTCGATGATTTTCATCACTACGAGTCGTTGGATTGGAGGCTAAACCGCTCTTTCCTTACACTCATTCCCAAAAGGAAGACACTTGTACACCAAAAGATTTTAGACCTCTAAGTCTAATTGGTAGTGTCTATAAAAATTGTCTAAGGTTCTTGCGAGAGGATGAAGATTGTTATGCCAAGACTGGTTTGATTTTCGGTGCATTTATTCATGAAAATCAAATTCTAGATGGAGTTTTGATTGCCAACGAATGTGTGGAAAGCAGATTGAAGGCCAAAAAGCCGGGTATTTTGTGTAAAATTGACATGGAGAAGGCTTTTGATAATATCAATTGGCTGACACTTTTTCGTATTTTACAAAAGCATGGCTTTGGAGACAAATGGATCTCTTGGATCAAATGGTGCGTATCTTCGTCGCACCTTTCAGTTCTGGTGAATGGCAACTCGACAGAGAGATTCAAACCTTCTAAAGGGCTGAGACAAGGTGACTCTTTATCCCCATATCTCTTTTTGTTGGTGGTGGAATTTTTATCTAAGTTGATGAACGATGCTGTGGAAAGAGGTCAAGTGCATGGCTTTAAGGTTGAAGAAACTGGTAGTGTGATTTCTCATCTCCAGTTCGCAGACGACACTCTAATCTTTGTTGATGTAAGTACATAAGAGGTTACGAGACTTTTCATTATTCTGTCTATGTTTGAGACAATCACTGGGATGAAACTCAATCTAGACAAGAGCACCATGGTGAGTGTTGGGGCTGATGACATTATCAAAAATTTGTCTAAAGAATTGGGGTGTAAAACTGAAACATTGCCAATCAAATACCTGGGTATGCCAATTGGTGCTACCTCAAGAAACATTTCGATTTGGGAGTCGGTGCTAGAGAAGATGGAACAAAGATTGGCCACTTGGAAAAAGAAGTTTTTAAATAAAGCAGGAAGATTGGTTCTCATCAAAAGCTGTTTAGCTAGTTTACCAGTGTACTACTTGTCTCTCTTTCATCTTCCGGTTTCTATTGAGAAGAAGATGATAAAACTGATGCGGAATTTTCTTTGGGGTGCGGTGGAAGGAAAAAGAAAAATGGCTTGGGTAGGATGGCCAAAAATTTGTTTATCAAAGGATAAAGGAGGTTTAGGAGTTAAAAACTTTAGAACTATTAATAAATCCCTCCTTGGTAAATGGATTTGGAGGTTCACGAGACAAAAGAGAGCTTTGTGGAGGTTATCGTACAACGAGAAAACAAAGGCCAATGCGGATTTAGTTATGCCTATTGATGACAATTCTACACGGGGGAGGAGTCTTTGGAAAACGTGATCAAAGTGATGCGGGAGATCAATAATTTCATATCCTTCAAAATTAGAAATGGAAAATGTGTTCGTTTTTGGAAAGACGGTGGATTGTTGGTGGTTGTCTTAAAGACATGTTCCCTGTTGTCTACAAAGCCCGCACTCGGAAAGAAGCAACTGTGCTTGATTCAATCAAGGACGAGAAGCGCATCTTGTTTTCAGGCATTGTCTAAATGCCAATGAACAGATGGAGTGGGATCTTCTACGGCGAGACTTAGG
This sequence comes from Papaver armeniacum, assembly GCA_023531295.1. Lineage (NCBI taxonomy): Eukaryota > Viridiplantae > Streptophyta > Magnoliopsida > Ranunculales > Papaveraceae > Papaver > Papaver armeniacum. The sequence continues at coordinate 90,968 of JAJJWW010016703.1, forward strand.
CAATGCCCCATCTCTGATTGATGGTGTGGACGAGGTGGAGTTCCTTGCAAATTTTAGCAAAGCAAGACTTGCTATGATACATTGACGGGTAATGTACCTGGGATTTGTTCTTTCACTAAATTCTTATGGAAAAAATACATTCCTCCTAAGGTTAGTTTCCTCTTTTGTGGGCTATTTTTCATAAATCTCTTCCCACTAGATCTATCTTTGCATCACGGAGAGTTCAACCGCCGAACCTCTCTTGCCCTCTCCGCAATGAAACTTTGGAGACTGCGGACCACCTATTGATTCATTGTAGTTTCACTTTCAAACTTTGGGACTACTTCATCAAATCTATGCGAGTTTCGTGGTCTTTACCCGGTGGTATAGAGCAATTGTTTGAAGCTTGGACTTTGAATGTTTCACATGGAAGATGCAAACATATTTGGAATATTTTGCATTACGCAATCGTTTGGAATGTTTGGAAGGAAAGGAACAATAGAGTCTTTGGTGGCGGTAGAAAGATTCTTATGAAATTATAACTCTTATTAAGCAAACTTTGGTCCTTTGGAGTGCGATACGAAACTTTCAAGTTCATTGATGACAGCCCAAGTTATCCATAGCAGGAGCTCTTAATTCATATGTAATTTTTGTTTTGTTTTGTTGAGCCAGTTTTCTTGTAACTGTTTTGGTTCAGTCTGGAGTTGTACTGCCTTTGGATTTTTCTCTTAATATAACCTTTCTTATTCGGAAAAAAAAATAAGAAAAAATATTTGAAAATGGACAGGATGAAACTGTTTACATCCTGCCTATTTTCAAATTTTTGTCCATTTAAACAGTATCTAAATCTGACTGTCCTTTTCACCCAGAAAATTTTGATTTTGATCTTTTTAACTAATTTTGTGATTTATAAAGTGGATACGAATAATAGCAAGGTACTTGTACCATTACATATAGGATGACATGATTTATAGTGGTATATCCCCTTTATAAATCATGTTTGCATCTTCTTCTAATATTTTCAGCTTCTTATGGGCACGACAACACAAAGAACCCCACATAAGGTTTGCTTTTCTCTTTGGTGTTTGTCCCAGAGCAAACTGTCTACAAATGGTAGTTCGATCGCTGAGGCGCATTTTGCAGCTCCTTCGTACTTGCAATTTTTTTGCCTAGTGGAGGAAACTACAAGTCTGCAACTCATCTTTTCTTGAATTGCTTTTGCTACAAACTAAGACTCGGGCTCATTTCTTAGAGTCTCGACACTGGCATTTTATCATGCCTGACAATTTTCGTCATGGAAGCAGCACATTCTCAAACAAAATAATCTTGTGTGGAACTTAGGTTTAGATGCCAGTTATAATATCTTTGGCTATTATTTCGGATTCTCCAAGATATCTTACAATCAAGTGATGAACATGAACTTGAAGCATGTTTCTTGGGGTGTCGGACGTTTTCTCTCACGTGTAATCTCACAAATGTGGGAGATTATTCATTTAAACATGTTCTGATTAAAAAGCTAATGGCTAGGATAAATTCCCGTAAATTAAAAGAAACGGGATAGATCCCCATAGTAGAGCCGAAATCGAGGCATATTCCAATTTTCTCGGAAGAAAATAGGGTCTCATTTGGAGGTAGAGCTAGAACCAGCCATAAAATCACTTCTATAATTTAAGGACCATGATTTAACGCCACACCAAGATACTCCCTCGGTTCCATTTTACTTGATGTTATAGAGTTTTTCACGCAGATTAATAAATATCAGAGAGATTTAAATTTTTCCAACTCTACCCATATTAATACCTTTAAAAAAAAATTAATGATATAGTTTTTAGTTTCTAGATTCTAGAGAAATTTACCAATCCCATTGTAATTTACTTGGGATGTACCAAACTTTTATTGATTAGAGTATATATCATCCATGAGAAATATTTAAAAATTGAATTAATTGTTTATGTGTTGATTATGATGAGAATTATGCTCTGATGTGATTCCAAAGCAAAGGTAAATCAGAGAAATTTTGGAGAAAATACTAAAACTCTCATCTATTTTGGAACAAAAAATAAACACTAAAACATCAAGTAAAGTGGAATGGAGGGAGTGTGATTTTCGAATTAGAGACTTGCAAAGATGTTTTAACATATCTTGTTTTTCTCAATTATTAAAATTCCGGTTCTTGTTTTTCGAATTATAAGTTTTTTCTTTTCTTTTCTAATTTTTATTTTTATTTTTGTTTTTTTGGAATCTGCAAGATTCGACAAATATGACAACTTATGACTTTAACATAATAATTAATTTCATTTTGATTCCGACAAGCTATGGATGGACAAGGAATTTTTTTTTCCACCAATTATAAACTATGGATGGACAAGGATATTCACCAAGAACTAATTGGAGAAAATGAATACCAACCTGAATTAAGAAGACATAGTTACCAGACTAAACCCTATTGGGCACACATCCACGAGATCATTCTCAAGTATTTCTATGCAGTTTCCCCAACATTTCATGATCATATGATTATATCATACATAAAGGAAAAAGAAAAAGGTTTAGTTAACCTTTAATTAACTAGTGTTGATGAAGAAGTAAATGTGAGCTATTTATAGATTGTGCACAACTAACTGACTGTGATGGATGATACACACTTTTCAATCACAAATTCTAAAAAAGGCTTCTAAACATAAAGTACAAATTACCGGTAGAGAATGAGTTAATTAAGCATGAGACAATGAGTAAACTAGATGAAAATTTACGACAAACTTTTATATAAAACTGAAGAACCTTATCCCCAACGGGACATTAGCAGTTAGAAATCGGGACATGCTATTTTGAGCTGGTGGGACGTGGGAGGGTAGACTTACAGGTCTGTAAACTAAGACATTCTAGCACTATCTACGGACGGACTACTGGTAGTGCCGTAGCCCCCTTTGATATCTGAAAATCATTCTTTGATTTTTCTGTTAGTCCAACTCGGTACAATATGTGTTCACAGCAAATGTACATGAACTGGAATGAATACTTTGTCCTCATAAGTTTCCTTTTTTCTTCTGTGTTTGTTGCGTAACAAATGCCTACAAAGGATGCATATTTTTGCAATGAAGCTGAAACTGCACCTCGCCTTTTCGTGCATTGCATTACTCTTTTGCATTACAGAGATTCGGGCTCAATTAATTTCTTATCATGCCTGATAATATCACCTTTGCATTTCAGTCATGGCGGCTGTTATCTAACGCGAAACTAAGTAATGTTCCGTGGAACCTATTCCAGCTACTGTCATATGGGGGCATTGGAACGAACATACTGCAAGAGTGTCTCTAGTTCAAATGGCAAAACTAAGTGTTGGTGCAAAATTAATCACCCCAACAACCAACAATCTTCAAGATTTGTATATGTTGATCGAATCTCCGCCGTTGCTTTATTTCTCCAGAACTGTAGATGAAAGATGAGGGGTACCTGCAAAGACACTCCGATGCTTAAGTCAGAGAGAGTTTAGACAGATTTTTTCAGAGAAGAAAAGGAATTATGATTGTCTACCTTTTGCGTTGGATTTCAGCCTCTATTTATAGGCAGAAAACAAATCTAATTGTTATGATTTGTAGTTATCTCAAATAACCACCAAGATTTACTCTTTATCTTATGAGATTTGTAGTTATCTTAAATAACCACTTAGATTTGTACTTATCTTCCCAATATTTGCATATATCCTGGAAGATTCATGTTTATCTTCATCATATTTGTACACATCTTGAAAGATCCATGTCTATCTTCTCAAGATTTGCATTTATCTATTTTTATAAATCTGGATATATCTTGAGAGATTTAAATCTATCTTCTCCAGATTCATAATTATCTCAAAAGATCTATATTTATCTCTTTGAGATTTGTATTTATCTTCAATGGTTTCCATAAAAACCATCAAGTTACCTTGATAACCCAAAGGACTTCTTTAATAAGCCATTTTGGTTTCCTTAATAAATCATCAAGTTACCTTTGATAAACTTAAAGGGCTTCTTTAATAAGCCATTTTTGGTTTCTTAATAAACCACCTGGTTACCTTGATAACCCAACAGAGCTTTTTAATAAGCCATTTTTGGTTATGTGGCGCTTGTGTGCCCTGCATTTACATCATTTTATTATGCTACAAACATCGCCCCCTCTTAATTCTCAACTTGTTGATGGGTTAAGAAAATGAAATTTCTTGCGTCAAAAACAAGAAATGCCGGTAAGCCTCAATAGCCCCTAAGCATGTGCCGTTGATTACTGCGAAGTAGCATCCGTCTTAGGCTTAGTTTGGTATTGCTGCAGCTTTTGTAAAAGCACTTTTCTCGCGGGCGTTCTTTGTCATCTTTGAGAAAAAGCAATTAGACGTTGGTAAAATATTAATTAAAAGTTGGAAGCCGATTAAAAAAGCAATCAAAATGTGTTTGGTAAAATTTGTATTCAACCATTATTGTTGTAACAAATGACAAAAACAGATATATCACTCATGGTAGTTTTATTCAATTTGATTGGGTTTAAAAATAATTAATTTTTTTACTATATTATATTAATGTTCATACTAATTACCACTATCATTATGATTGTTAAGAAATTATTTTACTTAACAATTAAGTAATTATTTAATATTTTTTTATATTTTTCCAGTTGACAAATTAAGTAATTATTCAAGCAAAAAAATGAAACTAAAATTAAGTAATTATTTAATATTTGTTTTTATTTTCATTGTTGACAAATTAAATAAAATGATATATAAAATAGTTCAAATAATATTTAAAGAATGCAATATAAGAAATAAAAAAATTGATTGTATATAAATTTAAAGAAGCTTTTTGTCATTTATAAAATAAAGTAGGGATAAAAAGATAAATCAAGCATTAAATTTATGTGGATGTGACTTATGTTTGTAGCTTTTAAAGCCTCCTCCAAACTTTTTAAAAATCGAGGAATTTGGGAAGTGATTTGGATAAAAAGCACTTTAGTTTTTTTTTACCAAACACCAACTTCAAAATTTAATGACATATATAGGTTTTAAAAGTGCTTTTGAAAAAAAATAAGCATTACCAAACTAAGCCTTAGCATGGCATTACCGTGTGCTTGGGACCGATATGTGCATGGGCCTAATTGCCCTTTTAGATACATGTCCATATTGGCTCTATATAACCCACTCAAGTTGGATTTCAATTCCCTTTTAGATACGTGTCCATATCAGCTCTATACAACTACTTCAGTTGGATCTCAGTTCCCAAGAAGAGAATCGTAGTCGTCATTTTTGGGGCGGAGCCAGAAATTTTCCAATGGGGAGGCAAAAAACGGTTGAGGGTAGGCAAAAGGCAAAAATTAGGCTTGGGATGTGGAGAAAATGGCAAAATTGGGCTAGGGAGCCAGCCCAGCAGGGCAGGCAGCTGCCTACCCTTGCCATGGGTTGGCTCCGCCAAATGTCGATCATGGTATTGAGCGCGGCAAGTTAATCATATGAGGCTAAAAGGTACTTGTCACTACGCGGGTAGCTGCCTTGCAAGTTGCAAGTGGCATGGCTTGTTATGATTTTGCAAGATATATGTCAGTGCGCCAGTACCTGCCTTGTTTTTTTTTGTTGCAAATTGCAATTTGCAAAGTGACATCTTAAACGAAATGACGAAACATCATCGTAGATTCATAAGCTCTATGCACGGCAATGCCTTACAATTTTTCAACGAATCGGTATCAGTTGGCCTAAAGAGTTAAAGTCACTTTAATTTACACAAAAGTTAAAAGACCAAAATCAATAATTCTTGGGTGAAAAAGACATTTAGATTTTGATATTTAAATGGATAAAAAATATAAAAATCAATTTCATCCTACCTATTTTCAAATTCTTTTTTCTTATTTTTAATTTAATTGCAGCGCACAGGATGAATCCGAGTTTCATCCGATTTTTTTGTGTCTATTTCACCCCTCGTCCATTTGAACCATTTTAAATTTTTTTGGACAAATGACCTATTTTCCGAATGGAAGCCACATATCGATATCCTTAAATTCCTTATCGGAATGGAAGGACGTACACGATCAATTGTCGACCTAAACTAAATAAAGCTACTGCAATGCAAATCCACCGATGACATAAAGCTGATTCCATTTTCCACCTCAAGTAAATTGAAGCTGGAACTACAACGTGGTGGCGCATATGATCAGAGATACAGATTTTGCCGTATTACCACTAAATATTTACTTTATTCTCATGTTTATCTTTTCTTCCAATGTCTATGCGTTAATGTATTCTTTATTAGGCCGACCGAGCCAGAGTGAGGACTTTATATAGGGGTGACTTTGTGCCAATGTGAAGCGTGACATTTTTTTCCAATTATACACAAAAGATTGGATTTGGTTCAACGATGAAAGGACGACACTGCCCCTCTAAATCAAAATTTTCCTTCTTTCCTTTAGATATTTTCGTAAATAAACCCAAGAGGAAAGGAACTAAGGTATTACACATTTTCGTAAATAAGCCAAAGAGGAAGAGCAGTAAGATATTAGACATTTTCGTAAATAAACCAAAGAAGAAGGGCAACTAGATATAAGAGTCAAATTTTATTATAATTCCTAATGTATCTTATTTCTTTAAGGTATAATTGACATCAAACTTTAATATAACATATTTAAAAATCCGTGCATTGGAAAAAGGATGGTAGCGGAGGGATGGTGCGGGGGACTAGTTCCACTAGCAAGAATAATGGTAACAGAGACTTGGTGATGGAAAACAATACCACACTGGACAGCTGTGATGGGAAAGACAAATCGCACACAGAGGTTGCTAGTGATAGTGATGATGCGGCATCGCAAACAAGTAATGGTAAGAAAAAAACAAGGCTTGATAATAGTGACGGTATGGAGATGGCAAAAGGTTTTCATGATAAGTTCAAGGTACTTTTCGACAAACTTAAAAAATCCGGAAGTTACTCGGGGATTGAGTTCTCACCCAACGAAATTAATTTTGCGTCAAACAAGGTTCTTTCTCATGCAAAAGCCTTTAGAGATGATCTTGTCATGGGGGATAGTGTGGGAAATTAAGGGTCGGTAAATTTGGTAGTTGGTCTCGTCGGGTTGTCATAGTTATAAATGTTTAAATTAGTATCTTGGAATGTTAATGGTCTTGGAGACCTTGATAAGCGCTCTAAGTTAAAAACTTGTGAAACGGTGGAAACCTACTATCCTTATGATTCAAGAGACGAAGCTTAGTGCTTGTACCGATGATATTGTGCGTCAATGTTGGGGTGTAACTCCGTGTAGGTGGATTGCTTTAAACTCTTACGGAAGATCGGGCGGAATTTTGTTGATATGGAACTCGGATATGATTGAAGTTGATGACTTTCTTGAAGGTATTTTTACTATAATTATTTCTTGCCGTAATTGGGAAGATAACTTTCGTTGGGCTTTGTTTAGGGTCTATGGTCCTTGCATTGTGAATGAGAAAAAACGATTTCGTATGGAGCTAGCTATCTTGCACGGTTATTGGGATGGAATACCTTTGTGCTTCGGTGGAGATTTCAATGAGATAAGATACATGGTGGGGAGAAGAGGTTGTCGTAGAGAATTAAATTCAATGAAACTCTTTGATAAATTATGTAATGATCTTGATCTTGTGGATTTGCCTCTTCCTATGAAGTACACTTGGGAGTAGACCGCCCATCAAGAAGAGCAAGATTGACCGTTTTCTTTTCTCGTCTGATTGGGAAGATCATCTTCCAAAATCATCTTCAAGCGCCTTGCAAGACCTTTTCTTTTGATCATTTTCCTATTGAGTTAAGCTCATTGGATTAAGATTGGGGTGCTTGCCCTTTTCGATTTCAATTAGCTTGGCTTGAAGGTACTAACATAATCCCTTTAATGAAAGAATGGTGGGAATTTTTCTCTTTTGTAGGTACGACAGGTGAATGTTTTGCAAATAAGTTAAACGCTTTGAAGGAGAAATTGAAGGTGTGGAATAGAGACGTCTTTGGGAGTATTGATAGGGCTTTAGACACGGATCTTACCAAGTTGAAAGAATTGGACGATCTAGATGATGATAGGGTCTCACCGGTTGAAGAAGACATTCTTGTTACGGCTAACGTGGATTTTGAGGTGGCTCATCGTCAAAACATAATGTTGAGAAAAAGTCAAGAATTAGATATTTTAGAGATGGAGATCGCAACACCAAATATTTTCATCGAGTGGTGAAAGGTCATAGAGCTTTCAACAACATCAACAACCTTCGTATAAATGGTCGTTGGACCGGAAACAAGGATGAAATAAAGATGGGTATTGCAAATCATTTTGAGTTAGCATTTTGAGAATGCAAGTATTTGGTTGGAGAGATCTTTAGTGAAGAGGAAGGTATGAATGCAACTAAAGATTTGGGAATTGATCGTGCTCCGGTCCTGGAAGGATATCCTATGAAGTTCTTTATTGTTTGTTGGAGCTTCTTAAAAGAAGATTTGATGAAGGTTATTGAAGAATTTCATGACCACAATGTTCTTCATTCGTCTTTGAAAAACAATTTCATTGCGCTTATTCCTAAGAAGGTGGGTGTTGAGGAAGTAAAAGATTTTCGGCCAATTAGCCTCATTGGTAGTGTGTACAAAATCATCTCAAAGGTTTTGGCGGAGCGTTTAAAGGTATACCTTCCTACTCTAATCTCAACATCTCAATCTAGTTTTATTAAAGGAAGACAAATTCTTGATGGAGTTTTGATAGCAAACGAGTGTGTGGACTCTAGGCTTCGTCAAAAATTACCGGTGTTAGTTTGCAAACTTGATTTTGAAAAGGCGTTTGATAATGTGAATTGGAATTTTTTTAAATGAGGTCTTATTCAAAATGGGGTTTGGTGGTGTTTGGAGGGCTTGGATTAGAAATTGTTTAACATTCTCCAAGTTCTCGGTTCTTGTTAATGGATCGTCTTTCGGTTACTTTGGTAGTGAAAAGGGACTTCGTCAAGGAGACCCACTTTCTCCATTTGTTTTTACTATTGTTGGTGAAGTCTTAAGTTGTATGTTGAGTAAAGCACAAGAACTTGATCAAATCTCGGGTTTTTAAAGTTATTGGGGAACAAAAATTAATCACTTGCAATTTTCCGATGATACTTTTATCATATTTCTTGATGCTAAGAGTGAAACAGTTGATGCCCTTCGTTACCTAGTTCTTTGTTTCGAGCTAACATCGGGTTTAAAGATAAATTTCTCTAAAAGTAGCCTTTTTGGGGTCGCGGTTGAAGAGGAAGTCGAAAATTATGCTAACATGTTAGGGTGTAAGTTTGCGAGTTTTCCTAGTATATATCTTGGCCTCCCATTGGGGGACAAGGTGGGAGCACTCAAAAATGGGAAAAAACACTTGAAATTTGTGGGAAAAGAGTTACTTCTTGGAACGGAAAAATAATAGCAAGAGGAGGTAAGCTAACTCTCATCAAAAGCGTTTTAGCTAGTCTTCCCATTTATTATCTCTCTATCTTTCTTGTTCCTTGCTCCATAACTAAGAAAATTGATAAAGTTGTGAGAAATTTCTTATGGGATGATGAAAATAGGAAAAGAATTCACAATGTTGGTTGGAAATTGGCTTCAAAACCAAAAGAAAAAGGTGGTCTTGGCATTAGAAGAACTAAACAAGTGAACTTGGCTTTGGTAAAAAAATGGTGGTGGCGTTTTGGCTCAGAGAAAGATGCATTATGGAGGAAGATGATAGTTGAAAAATTTAGTGAAACATTTACCGGTTGGGAAACTCTTCAACCCAAAGGACCAAAAGGTGGTAGCTTGTGGTTTGATATCTATAAAGGGCTTGAAGATTTCAACAAAGGTATTAGATTCAAGATTGGAGCGGGAAAGGAAACTAGATTTTGGGAAGATTCTTGGCTAGGTGAAGGAAGACTTTGTGATATGTTTCCATTGGCATATGAAGCTTCAAGGACCAAGGATTCTTTGGTGGCTAGTATGTATGAAGTTGGGGAAGGTTCTTTAAGGTGGAGGTTTATGTCTAGGCAAAGATACCCTCAATCCATTTCATGTGAAGTAACAACTATATCAAATCTTCTTTCTTCTATTTCAATTCAAGAAGGTGTTTTGGATACCCGAGTTTGGGTTGGAAATAATCATGGTATCTGTATGGTTAAGGATGGTATTTGGAGCGTCGAAGATCAAGGTGAGTCAAATTTTCCAATCGATGTTGTATGGAGCCGTGAGTATCCTTGCAAAATAAACTTTTTTCTTTGGCTTCTTTCTCATGATATAGGATAATGACGGCGGATAAGCTTTTAAGAAGGGGTATGGAAGTCTCTAGCTTATGTTGTTTTTGTGATGAAGACGATGAAACTAGTTCTCATTTGTTCTATGAATGTTGGAGAACCCGGAGAATTTGGGATTACTTTGTGGAAGGATGCCGCTTTGATTGGACTTACAATTCAAATGTCACCACAAATGTGAAGTCATGGAAGTTTAATTGGGGTGATGAAATACTTAGTCAAATTTGGAATAACATTCCGGTTGTAATATGGTGGTGCATATGGAGAGAGCGAAATGCAAGAGTCTTTTGAAAACAAAAAGAAAAAATTTGGTAAGCCTCATTAGAAATGTTAAACTACAAAGCATTCTTTTGGGCAGAATCGAACACAAGGATGTTAGGGTCTAACGGCGAATATGGTGATTGCATTGTAGGACTCTTTGTTCCTGCCTTTGTAAGTTTGTTTTTTCGTTGTTTTGGGTTTGTCGAAATGCCCTTCACTTTTTGTTTGCGCTTGTATTCATTGGGTTGAGGTACCCCTCTTAAGTACCTCTCTTTTCAATGAATTTTCTCTTTGACCGATCAAAAAAAAAAAAAATCTTTTCTTCCATTGTCCTTGTATGCTCGTAATGTCTTCTTTAAATCCTTGATTGTTTTCTGATCACCATCTGCATCTCTTCTTAAAATCCTTTGATTGTGTTTGTTTTGAGTACCACTCATGGGTCTTTGGAGTCGGTGGAGGAGCAAGGATACTTATACAATATACATGGATGAAAAAGAACAAGTTTCACTTGAAAGGAAAAATGTGATACATACACAAATAATTGGGGTTTTTCTTTTTGTTTTTTTTGGAATAAAATGCGCTTGAGGATTCAGTTGTTAAGCCCGGAGCTTCATATGTAAGTTATAACCTTTGTTGAGAAACCTATATTTGACGCACATAACTACAGTCCCTGGCTCCCAATGGCCTCTTTAATTACTTCGAAATCTTGAGTATCAACGGGTACATGTCGAAGCCTTTTAAATCTTCCTCATATTTTAGTTTAATAGGTACCTCAAAAATAAAACAATCCTAAAATTAATCTAACAAGTTCCTCGAACATCTCAAGTTTCGTCTACTCTAGAAAATACTGAAAAAATGATGTTATTCAACTTGGAAACCTCACAATGGAAAGAAAAGTTTTCAGTCTATCCTATTTATAGAGTGCGCATAAGTAACTGATTAAGATAATTCACATTTTTTATGCACATATTCAATGAATCAAGCATGAGATAATTCACTAGGCTGTTTATACAAAAATGGGTCCATTTCTGCTTAAGAAATTTGAATTGCAGAAAACCATTTTTTCCGTGAGGAAAAAATCACAGTCAATCATCACCGCCTGAAACCATATTTGGCTATGAAATGTTGAAATTTAGTATCAGACAAAGTATAACTCAGTTGAGTCTGACTCGGCTGAAAATGGGCATGTAGAAATTCCTTCTGCCTCCGTACAATTCAACCCCCCGGTCAGCTAGCCCTCGGATAATGGGAACTTATTTATTACTTCCTTTTTACTGTATTGTTACCACGCCTGTACTGTAACTGGGTGTAGTTATTGTGCTCGAAGAAGGTAAAATACGCATGCTCTAACAAGCTCAACGCCTCAACTCAAAGAGTTTCAAAACCGAGATAAAAAATAAATGGTTAATATTTTAGTTACGTAGAATCTTTACTTTTGCCAAGGGGAAATAAGTTGACATGTTGACGATGAGACTTGAAGCAAAATCTGTCCATGTATATTACTTAGGTAGCCGACCATTTTGACGTTTCCTCCATTGCTAATTTGTTGTTGGGGCGCCTATATACACAGCCCTATGGAAAAATTCCATCAGAGGTTGATTTTACTACTGAAAAGATATAAAAGGGAGGTTTCACATTGTCTCTGTAATC